>JARGXW010001630.1:0-12336 GCA_029204085.1 Mycena sp. CBHHK59/15 | reverse complement strand
TCCAAGTTACAGTTTACTTGAACTAGTACGCCGCTGCCAACATCTCTGGAACTTCTTGTCTGATCAACCAAGACACTGCCGAAACCTTGGCAGCATTATACCTACCTTGATTCGTGAGGTAACGCACTCTATTATTTTTCAATCTAACCATTTTTTGTCTTTGAAGAACCAACAATGTCTACTTACTCATTACACTCGAGGGAAATCGGAAAAGTCACTGTTGCTAATCCCGCAAATGTGGTTAGCAATGAGACTGACACAGAGAATGAGAATCACACGTACAGCGATGTGGTCGCTGCGTGCACCTGTCTCTGAAATCCTCAAAACATGGTAGTAGATGATAGGGCCACACATCGTCGAGAATCTAATAGGATTAATCCTGAATATCGTCTGAGTCTGCCTTGTCTGCGGTGATGCCCATGCAAACAAGTGTTCAAGAGGATCAGGATGACAACCCAATTCCCTGGCAAACGGGTCAAACACAAGTCATGCTGTCATGCTAGTCTGGAGTCTTTGTCTAAGCTCCGTACTGCTTGCAAGAAAGTGAATTTTCTTACCAGCCGCAGCCCCGTTGTAACTGCAGAACAAGACACTGCAATTAAGGCTGCCGAAAGCAGACTCACCAGCCCTGAGAAAGAGAGGATCCATAAAAGGTCTCTGCGGGTTAGTCTGGAATCTTTGATACCTCCGAGTCCGAAAAATCTGACTCAGCGCTGAGCACTGTCAGTCCCGTGGTGCCCACCGGTGAAGGATCGTCAAAGGGCAAGGGAGTTGACCCCCATAACTGGGGAAATGCTGGAATCGAGCCTAATGAGCTTGATCTCGAGGCACAACAGAGACAGTTTCACCTGTGGAAGAAACTGCAGAGGACAATTTTCAGGTCTTGAGATCTTCATCAAACACCTCCAGCAATGGATCTATCAGTAACTCGTCAGTAGCTGAGGCAGATCCTAGGAGAACTGGGACAGTTGCTCACCAGAACGAGAAGTCATTGAGTAAAGGGGGTAAAGACCCTGTAGTTACAACAAAATCTTCCAACAAGAAGAAAGCTCGTAAGGAATCACGTGGTGCTTCAATGAAGTGTTCTCGCAGGCATGTTGAGTCAAGGAAGCCAGGTCGGCTACCAGATCAAAATTGATGCCAGTGAGACCACATGATAGCCGCTAATGTGTGGTGTTTTCCGAAACTGTTGAGGAGGTGGTTAAGCGATGCACAAAGTCGTTAAAGCCAGAACTCACCCAACAGCCAAAGGGATCCGCCCCGTTGCTCAACTGGCCCTGAAAAGCATCCTTTGGCAGGCGTTGAATGGTGCCAGAGGCCCGTCTGACTCATCCTCAAGCTCTAGCTCCAGTTCCAGTTCCAGCTTGGATTCCGAGTCGGACAGTGAGGCGAGCTCTGATGTTAGCTCAGATTCCGGGTCCTCTACTTCGTCGTCGGATAACTTGTCAGGTAGCAGCTCAGGGAGCTTGGATCGAAACACTAATTGCTGTTGGTGCAGCATGGTCGACGACGACGATGTAGTCACAAAAGAAGGACCTTTAAAAAGAAGATGAATCCTAAGGAACCTTCTGAGTACTCTGGGACTGCGGATGCCAGAAGCTTTTACTGTTTTGTGACCGAGGGCACCCACTACGTTACCAGGCCATATATGCCATAAGCAGCAGGTCTTTGTGTTATCCTATTTCTTGAAGGGAAAGGCCTATGATTTCTTCACTCAGAAGGTGGCAATGAATGCTTCGAGTTGGCGTTTGAAGGAGTTCTTCGAATCCATGTTCAACTACTGCTTTCCATTAGACTTTCGTCAGGAGCAGAAGATGAAATTGAAGTGTACCTTTCAAAACCAAAAGACCGTGGATGAATTTATTCATGAGCTCAAAGAGCTCTACAATACTATCAGTGATGCTGATGAGCGAGACAAGGTGGATAAACTTTGGAATGGCTTACAGCCGAGCATCCAAAAGGGTCTTTGGCTGAAGTACTTGAGTCCGGAAACTTGTTCATGGGATGACATCAAGTACGCAGCACACATTCTCGAACGAGTGGAGAAAATTGGAAATGGCCGACGAGGGAATGGTGGTCCCTCTTCCTCATCGAATGCGTCCTGAGTGGAGGCAGCGGAAAAGGCAGTGGAAACACCAATTCGTCAGGGCAGGACAATGGCCGTAACAGCCGTTGGTGTGGCAAATCAAATGGGTCGGGGACTGTTGATAAAAAACAGAAGTCAGAAACCCTGAGCTCGCAGTCCATGAGACCACAGGAGAAGGGTTCGACTAACTGTCCAAAAGCGAAGTCCGACAAGCGGAAAGCTGAGCTTTGAGCCATGGGATTATGTACAATTGCGAGAACTCCAGGCACATCAAAAGAAATTGCCTGGATCGGCACCATGTGAAGTCTGGACAGAAGGGAAAGCCTCCTGGCATGTCAATCACAACACTGAGTTCACAGGGAAGGATCAGCAGCTGTATGTTTATGTGAAGGGCAACTGTGTCATTGAGAGCCATCTGCTTGATCTGACCAACTTTCCCCATGGAAGTGCTGGCATTGGGAGATGCGATGCTCTAGCATGACCTATAGCACTGAAGAGTCGTGTCTTTTAGGATACCTGACAACAGAAGTAGCCCTGGTTAACCGTGAGCCATGCCTTTGAATGAAGATCCTATGGAGCTAGCAGGATACTTACGACGAACCTGTGCGTGCAACTGGAGACTTGCTTGCCAATGGTGCAGAGCTTTGCTTGACCCAAGGCATGCAGTGGGCTATCCAGGCGATCCATACTATTATGATCTTGAAGCTGAGGGACTAGGTTCTGCTCATTGAGTCGAACCCATCATGTCATCATGGATGGTTATCAACTGAGTGCTGGCGAAACTCTGATACTGTCCGAATACTTGCTTGCCCCGAGTTCCTGCTGCCAAAATGGTATGCAGAACGCGAGCCGAAGCCCTCAGATGGACAATGCCAGTATGGGTCCTGGAATGAGGCTGGGGATTCATTAGCTCTCAGGGCTCAAGTTGCCCTTGAAGAAGGAGTTTTGACTTACCCTGGTGATAGTTCCGAGTTCCTGTATGAATGGTTCAGGTGTCGAAGTATTCGGACACAATGACTACTGGATCTGGGATAGCAGCATCACTGGGTAGTTAGCTTTTCTCAGAAGAGTTTGCTGAATCCAAAGTTTGACCTGATTGGGTGGTATCGTCATGGGTGTGCCAATGAGGTGGGTATTGAATCCATACCTGCTTGGTGGCCTGAAGCACGGAATCATACATGTGATGTATGCACAACTGAAACCTTGATGTCAGAAGAACCTTTCATTGCTCATTATAAGGAATATGGCATTGAATGGGAGTCTGATGACACGAACAATGAATTTCATTTCATTGAGCGCTTCAATCAGGACTTACCGTATGGCATCAATTGTACTTGGACCCCGTACATGACCGAGTCCGAGACCTGAATCGGTGATTTCATAGCGAAAGCTGTTGAGGAAGAACTTGCCGGTAATGGTACCATATGGCCAGGAGACCTGGGCCCATGGAACTACCCGTCTAAGCATTTTGTGGTTCAGTACCATGAGGAGTGGACCTACGGAATTCTTGACTTACTACGGGGCTTCGAGATAATATTGCCGAGCGTGCACCTGTTGCCAGATTATCAGCTGTGCTGGTGGTATGCCATGTACTGTGCCAAGCAGGCTGGGCTGCCTAAACCAATCTTTGGTCCTCCATGGAGTAAGCCTTTTGGAAGACGTGTCACTTCAGAGGCTGAGGTATACCTCAATGATTCACCACATCTGTTTTATGGAGACCCGATGGGCCACTCCCCGGCTCATCAGTTCATATGCACCCCAGTTTGTCGACCTGATGGATGGTGTAGCATAACCATACAGGATCAATTGTGGCACTCTACATTTACCCTACCATTAGAGGAGACACTTGAAAATCTGTATTTTTATCTATGTGGCTGGATTTCGAAGCAATAACAGTGTTGTGAGCAGTGCATTGGTGCATTCTATGACGGCTACGATGATGGACATGGTGGTTCAGGACCAGATTGTCCACCTGAGGATGACGACGATCAGTATTCGGATGAGGAATCCGACAGTAGGTCTGACTCTTCAGATGACCCAGACACGTGTGATGGGTCTGGAGAGTGAGATTGTACCTACCGAAATTTGGTGCTCCGGCTTCAGCTTCATGCTGTACAAGTCAAACAAGGAACTTATGCTGCACTCGAGCGCAATTCCTCTTTGCCAAAGGCCAAGGCTGCTTGGTTCCTCGACCATGATTGTTGAGGTGCATGTGAACAGACAATGGTGCCGTGCACTCGTTGACTCGGATCCTTAGGAGATTTCATGTCAACGACCTTAGCAGATCAACTTTGGGTCAAGCAGATTGTGTTGACGAATCCTTTACCTCTTCAGCTTGCTGTCAAGGGATCACGGTCAAAGATCAACTGTGGGACAAGGGTCAATTTTAGGTATCAGGATATAGATGAAATCTGTTACTTTGATATATGCAATCTCTTTGGTTATGACTTGATTCTGGGGACACCATGGCTATTTCAACATGAAGTGGCTATTGGCTTCAATCAGTTCAAGGTACTAGTCGGAAGCGCGACATCCTTACCCATCACCGGTGACTCCGTAACCAGTATCGAGTCGAGTGTGGTTGATCTGGCCTCCGATGACCACGAAGTGAAATTAGAAGCTGCACGGCAAGAGTTACAAGAGTATGCCTTACCAATTTGCCGTGTTGCCCATGAGACAACTTTATCTCCACTGCACACTATCAATCATACAATTCCATTGATTGACGAAGACAAAATCCACCCATGGAGACTGTCTCGATGTCCTGAGCCACTGCGAGCACAATGGGATGCGAAACGACAGGCCTATCTGAAAAGTGGTCAGTGGAGGATTACGAACTCGGGAAATACAGTACCAATGTTGCTGATACCAAACCCAAGACAAATTCACCACAACTCCGAACGGTGATAGATACACGTGCACGGAACACCAATACCACAAGGTCACATCCCATTACCGGACACAGAAGGTATTTGCTGGAGATGTACTTGAGCAAAATTCTGGTCGTGTGTCGACAGTCAGGATGCTTATGAACAGATCCAAATAATACCTGAACATGTTCACTGGTCAGCAGTTACTACACCAGATGGAAATATGGAAAGCCTAGTAATCAAGATCGGAGACTGTAATGCTCTGGCAACATTTCAGTTGCTGATGAATTACTTGTTTTCCGCGTACATTGGTGTGTTCATGGATGTTTACCTTGACGACATTGTGATCTATTCTGGAACTCTGGAAGATCATATCAAGCACGTTAAAATCGTGATCGATATACTGGCACATGAAAAGTTGTACCTGAGCTAGAAAAGCTTCAGTTTCTCTGTAAAGAACTCAAGCTATTAGGCGAATAATCGATGACAGGGGATTTGGATGGATCCTTCGAAAGTTGATAATGTCCTCAACTGGAAAACCCCAACTAATTGTGATTTCCTGCAGGGCTTTCTAGGATCACTCAGCTATCTGGCTGATGACCTGGCAATTGTTAGGATACCTATGGGTGTATTGCATGGAATTATAGGAGATACCGTACCTTTCCGATGGGAATACACTCATCAGCGTGCTTTTGAGGAGGGAAAGCAGATTGTTCACACTCACAGGGATCACCATCGCGTACCGTTAACGTATGATGATGGGGCACCTCAGATCTGGATGATTACGGATGGCTGCAGCTCCAGGATTGCCAGCATAGTCTGCCAGGGTAAAGACTGGAAAAAAGCAAAAGTTGCCGCATTCTTCTCTGCAAAACTCAACCCTGCTCAGCAGAACTATCCTGTTCATGAGATAGAGATGCTGGCAGGGTAGAGACCATGCTTCGGCACCATGACATCCTGCAAGATGCTCGTTTCAAATGGTTACCCGATCATAAGGGTTTGGAGTACCTATTTACCCAGAAGGACTTGTCGGGTCGGCAAGCTCAGTGGATCCAGAAATGCTCCGGCTTTGACTTTGAAATTGTGTACGTGAAAGGCACAGACAATGTTCTGGCCGATGCACTGTCTCGGATGTATTCTAACGAGTCCCGGGTACCGTGTGGGCTAAATCAGAGTACAGCTTTCATGACGACGTGGTGAATGATCAATTGGATCTGGTTTCAAATGCCATCAGCATGCCTGTGCATACTGGCCCAGAGGCCAAAGCCCTCACCCGTAGTATTCGGACAAGACAACTGCCTGAACTGCTGAAACAGGACGAGCTGAAACAAGTGCGGAATTTGCAGCCCAGGTCAAGGACCATTTTGTCTTGAAGGACCTCGACCACCAGTAGTGGAGAAAGCCATGGAAGTACGCATGTTGAATGTGCTGAAACCTAAGCTGACAATACGAGTCAAACCACTGCACAAGAAAGCAGGTGTGGGACCTGATATGGTGTCGTTGTCTGAGACAAACAAGGACAAAGTGCCCAAAGCAGAATCGGTGTACGAACCTGAGGATGCTTCACTCGAAATTCCACCAGTAGATTTATCACTGCTCAGCGCGGTCAAATCTACAGGTGGGCTTGACATCTACGCCTGCATACATAAAAAATATTCCGAGGATCTGTTCTTCAAGAATGTGGAACAGAATCCCAAAGAATTTCGGAATTTCGAAGTTTCAGAAGGACTGATCTACCTGAATGAAAACAGATGGAAACTCCTCTGTATTCCTCGAGTATTAATTGAGGGACGGAGTGTCAGAGAAATAATTATCTCAGAAGCTCATTCTCTGTTGGCTCATCTCGGGGCTACTAAGACTTTGAGTTACCTCCGTGACCATGTATGGTGGAAAGCTATGGTGAACGACACTCATATATACTGTGACTCCTGCCAGACCTGCCATAGGAGCAAGCCTAGCAACCAGAAACCATATGGTCTCCTGAATCCTCTAAAGGTCCCTGGAAGACCTTGGGAAGTGATTGGAATTGATTTTGTCAGGCCCTTACCTGAGTCGAAAAATTGGGACAGTGCCTATGATCAAATCATGGTCATTATTGATCTCTTCACCACTATGGTTCATCTAGTGCCAGCACGTATCAATTATAAGGCACGGGATGTTGTGGAATTAATGTTCGAGGCAGTCTACAAGCACCATGGGTTACCCTGGGCTATTGTTAGTGGTCGTGATGTGCTGTTCACTAGTAAATTTTGGGAACACTTGCACAATCTGGTCGGAAGAAAATTGTGAATGTCAAGTGCCTATCATCCACAAACAGATGGCTATACAGAACAGGCCAATCGGACTGTTACTCAGATGCTACGACAATGTGTTGGAGCCAACCAAAAGACTGGGTACTCAAACTTCCAACTATTGAATTTGCGATCAATAGTGCCCGGTCTGAGTCTACGGGCTTTGCTCCCTTTTTTCTCAATACTGGGATGATGCCATGGTCGATGATCTTGGATTCGGACCGAACCAAGGAATTCCCTGGTGATGCTCAATTTGCATTGGCTTGGAAATTAACCATTATGAGTGCCATGACTCTATCCTTGCTGCTCAGATGAACAGACCTGCTTGGCTAATTGGAAGCGTCGGAAAGAACCATTTGTTCAGGGGGATTTGGTCTATGTCTCCTCGCAGAACATCTCCTTTCCACAGGCTTGGCATGAAAGCTGATTCCCAAATACATCAGGCCATATCAAATTGTGAGGGATTACGGGAATCATTCATTCAAGATTGATTTACCTTCACAACTTAAGCAACGGGATGTCCATGATGTATTTCATGCATCATTGCTTCGGATCTATATTCCAAATGACGATAGAATCTTCCCAGGAAGATTGGAATCACAACTTGGATTATTTGAGAATTCAGATCGCGAGTGGGTGGTTGCCATATCATATCTCACGCTGGTCAGGAGCCAATCTGATGTTTAAAATTAGATGGAAGGCAGGAGATGTGACATGGTTACCCTTAGCACAAGCAGAGAAACTCGAAGCCTTGTCTGCCTATCTGGAGGGGCTAGGGGTTGACTCTGTAGCAGACCTGCCACTTGGAAAAGGAGTTCTGCCTGCAGACCTGCCTGAACTAATACTCGGGGGAATATCTTACTTCCAGAAAGAGTATAAAAAACAGGGTCTGGAAGCACAAAAGCCTGAGCATCAAGCTGGTGTGCATTTTTGTCTTGCCTACAATCATCATCCTCTGTGATCCCAGTTGGAATAATGTCCAGTGGTTCTACGGAGACTGATCTTCAGCCGAGAGCATGGCTTGTCAATGCAACTCACCAGTACCTTTCGCGAAAAGAAGGGCTGATGTTCAGGTTGCTTGATGTAGCCCAGCCCTCTGAGTCTGTCATGATTTCGGCAGCACAGATGCAGCTGTATGTAAATCATGATCGTGATTTGCGTGCTGGCCTTGGTGGTAACGGCTTTCTAGTCCCGATTGGGTACAAGGAATTTGCTGCCAACTATAATGCCGAGGGATTGGGCACCAGCTTTGTTTACCGTAATGAAGCTGGAGAACTTCTTGATGCAAACCGCAAGTCAGTGAATCCTGACATGCTCGAGATTGACATGGCGAGCTGCTTTACCTTGGGGACTTTGAGAAATGCCTCCCTGAAGGAGCTCGCATGTTCTTGGCTGAGCAAGCTCTGATGTATGACCGAATGCTTCTTCTTTCGGCTCAGTGTACCCTTGCTTATGAGGAGTGCATCACCAAGAAAGAGCTCACAAAACGTCGGTAAAGCGAAGAGCTGGAAGACACTGAGAAGGCCATAAAGTGTTGTTCAAGAAGAACTCTGCGGAGGCCTCTACCTCGGAGTCACGATCAAAGTCCAAGGGTTCGGCGGCTGTGGCAGCCAAAGAGACTAATGCAGATGCCATTAAGTCGAAAAAACCCAAGAAGTTCCGCAAGGACAAGAAAAAATTGAAGAAGGACACTACCGATGGGATGGACGTTGACGAGTGACCAGGAGAATTCCACATGAATTCTCGGAGGGCAGGTGTAACAAATGTGACCATGATTACCTTTTCCAACCTATGTCCTTTATTTTTTCCCTCCTCGTTCACCACTCAGGAGTACCTATCCATTTGCCTAGCTAACAGGAGGATACCTTTTCCCCACCAATGACCATATTATCTCTTACTCCTATATGTCTCTTACTTGATATTTTACACCTTTCTTATTACGCGAATGACCCCTTTTATTTACCTATAAAAGCTGGCATGTATCATACTAGTTCTTCGGGAAAATTAGAACTTACAACTGTCAACCATCAGAACTTGGATAATTCTAATGGGCAACCCGGTTTCTCAGAGAAACCGCACAGATCAGGGAAATCTTTGCAAAGTCTAATGAGAAACCCTCCGAACTTTCGGCGCAGCGTTCGGAGTTTAAAAAGGTTCATGTAGCCCATGGCGGTCCCAATTCTTCACCGGTTGATCTGAAATAAATTGTATGAGTCTATTATTATTTTTGTAGGAGTTCATTATGTTTATTCTTGGGCTTCGAGCCGTTGGACATACCCAAGGAGTGAAAGTTCAATTTGATGGCATCAAAGTGCGCTAGGTTCAACATCCAAACACTTACACCTCTCTGTAGGCTGGTCTAAAAAATATGATCTCTCTCTTGGTGATAGCTAAAACATATTTAAGCATAATATATCATGCCGAGGACATCCAGCTCGGTATTCGACTCAGGCAGCTCTTGCCATTAGAAAATGATGTTGGTTGGTGCCTGCACCTCATGAGGGTCAATTAAACATCCCAGTGGACCTTATACTACTTCCAGGTCGTGTATTTCATTTAAATCACCTTAATAATTGAACACACAATCAAGATACATGGTAAGGTTGAGTTTTCATCAAGTAAACATTTCCTTTTTGAGGAACACTTCAGCTCGGCGCTGGCAAGGGAAACCCCGAGAAACCGGGCTTCCTAATAACACAATCTTTTTGGAAGGGTTTCTCTGGGAAGCCGGGTTTCCCATTAGAATTATCCTCAGAACTTGAGTTGAATCGTGTGTCGAAACTTTGTCACTGCGAATAGTGTCACTCTTTCGTCACAGCGGCATCAAACACGGCACTGGGCCGTGTTTCAGACGGAGTGCCGCCCTTCTCAATTAGGTGTGTGCGCCGCGTCTTGTATATCCTCTTGGCTGTACGGGATTAGGTCCATGTCGTAGATTAGTCATCATCATTGGGTCTTTCTCCGCTACACCCTCCCTGCTGCGAGCCCCGTTGGCTCATCTCCGGCCCAGAGACCCCCAGTGGTCTCCACCGTGACAGTGGTTCTCCCTCCTCACATCAGAGCCCGCCTTGTGCTCGAAAACGACGAGGTACGACCCCACCTTTACATAAAGCGTCTCGCGGTTTCCGCAGTTTCGCTGACTCTTCACAAGTTGTGCTACAACGCAGAAGACCTCCTTCCGCTCTGCGAAGAACTCGATGTTCCTCTTGTCTTCGGTATTTACATATTTAATCAGAACTTTACCACACCTACTAATATTCATCTCCGTAGATTATCATCACGACGCTCTATTTCCATCCTCCATCACAGCCAAAGAAATCATCAAACGGGCCAATGCGATCTGGGTTCGCCGAGGCATCAAACCTAAGCAGCATCTCAGCGAGCCGCGGCCGGGCGCAGTGACCCTGATGGAACGCCGAGCTCATGCTGATCGCTGCGAGAGCTTGCCAGCCGACTTGCCGGATGACATGGGTGCGTCGAGCATGTCTTTCTCTCAAAATGCTCTTCTTAAAATGTCCTGCACAGACTTGATGATTGAGGTAAAGCATTTTCCCAGTTTTTGAACGCGCTACCTCCCTAATGTCATCCCTCGAAGGCCAAAGACAAGGAACAAGCTGTGTTGCATTTGTACAGGATATACAATTTGCAACCTGTCACATTCGGTAAGCTTTCTGGTCGCGATATGTACGCTACAGACCACCGATCTACGCTTCCAGCTTCTTTGCAACCTCCTGATGAAAATCAAACCGTGGAGACCAAAGGACGGAAGTCGGCGAAGCGGCAGAGATCCAAGAAAGCGTCGAAAGACTCGGAAGAAGAGGAGTAGAGGCCGGTGTGTGGTGTACATTTTTTTGGACGGTATCGCAAATGGCGACGGAGCCCTCACGATAGTATCATTATCTGGACCCGCTCTTCGGCGCTCTTGGTAAACTTCTCCTCCGATCGAGCCCCTTGATCGCACATGGAAAGAATTATGGAAAGCCCCATGCCGGATCATTTTCCGTTCCAAGTTGTATGCTCTACAGTAAGCCTCAATCCCTGGGTGGTGAGAATTGCAGGACCCGGAGAATAGGTGAGGAGGCCTGATGCGATTCCTGACAAAATTTTGAGATTTTGGCCTCCAGGGCTGTTGAAAATCCTGACAAATTTTGTCTTTGGCGTGAAGGCCTGGTCAAAATCCTGACATGACCGCGCCAGCGGAAGAAAAAAAATTCGAAAAATGGCCCTGGGAGCCCCCCAAATGGGCCGAAAATCTGGCCTGATGCGTGTTTCTGACATTTTCGGCCAAATTTGGGGTCTAGGCCTGTTTGTTTCCTGACATTTTTTGACCAAATCAGTCCTGACATTTTGGGTACACAAAATCAGGCCTTTATGGGGATTATCCGGGTCCCAGAATTGCCCAGGTCAAGCTGTAATTCACGTAAGAGCTATTTCGGCATGCCGCCTTCCTATGGTCCGTGTGAGCCGAGCCCGATAATGCTTAACTCAGAGCCGTGTTCAACGTTGAACCTTTTGTACCGCCAAGCCCTTCAACTTGTTGACTTCACGAAAGTGCGTGACCTTCAACTTCTCATCGATATCATTTGTGTATAAAGCTGAAGAGTGTTCTGTCTCTGGATCTGTCTGGATACGCGTGAACATCTCTGGACCTTGTAGCTGGGCTATGTCTCCTTCTCGGTCGCCTTTTCTAGGCTTTCCTGTTACGATATTCGAACCGTATGAACAACAATCTGCATTCTCTTGATTGGCAACTTGTCGAATAATAATAAACGAGGTACCGACAGACATTCGCACTGTATGCCCGTGAATACTGCGGTAGGTAGAGGTAGTATTACACAGCGCGGTCCAACTCATGAACGCCGGTTTCCAGGGATTATCCCGATGTGCACGCACTATATACATATTGCAGGCCACAGCAGGTCCACCCATGTGATGATTCTCTCGTTCTGGGCTTCCTACTCCCTTGGGGAATGCCTGCGTACTATAAGAGCACCGTCGAGCTCTTGGATATTCAGTGCTATCCACCCCAGCATGTTCCGTGTCGGTTCCGTCATCCTCGGCTTCAGCACTCTAGCCTTCGGGCTTTCGG
>JARGXW010000163.1:0-245367 GCA_029204085.1 Mycena sp. CBHHK59/15 | reverse complement strand
AAGCCCGAATGTTACCCAGCTGTAGTGATGAGAAATTGAAAGTGCCTGTAAAGTCGAAATGAAAGAACTCTTCGTCATTATCCGGTTCATCATCAGCTACATCCAAGTATGTTGATGGAGTTGGAGTGGAGGAGCCTTCACTCTCATCATCAACATTCATACGGTCATCGGAGTCATGAATGGGAGGAGGCTGTTGTTGATTCTCGACCACTTCATGAGCCAGATCTTCAAGTTCGCTAGCAGACTCTGACATCTCAGACTCTGTAAACTGTTCCTCCTCGTCCTCAAGTGTTCCGAGATTCTTCACATCTGTCATTGCTTTCTTGGGACGGCCAATTCCTAAAAACACTCGAAGATGGCGTTGAAGTACACCTTCAAGCCAGTTGTGCATAAACCCAAGAATAACATGGTCAACTGGATCCCAGTGGGCAAGATCATGCATTGGTGACCAACGAACACCTGACTCTTTGGCCAGCTTGTCTTTTTCTGTTACAGTTTTGGCCTCGTGCCAAGCTTTTGCTTGCGCAGAAACAGTATGGCCATCTCGAAGTGTCCAGGATCTGTAGTCAAGATTTTCGATGTCGTCGATTTTAAGAAGACAGAAATTGCAAAAAGCTGTTGCATTGAATGCCATATAACCAGCCACTTTCCGTATTGCCTGAAGATCAGCAATGAGTGCAAGGATCCGAACTGCCACATGAACACCGTGAGGGTTTCGAAAGGTGGGTAGGATTTTTCCGGGAGTTGCAAAAGCATTCATTGTTCGGGCAAAAGAGACAAGAATATGTGCGATTGTCCACACATCCGGAGCACCAGGGGCTGGTACCATGCCAATAATGAAAATATTTTCGAGTAGGAATCGAACTTCGATGGGGAGACTTAGGCAATACAGTACGATTGCACCGCAGGAAACAACCTTGCCTTTGAGGTATTTGTCAATGAAAAATAAAAAATAAAAAATTCAATTATTAGATACATACCTGCAATCTTGTTTGTGTAGGGATTGAACCAATCGATGTAAACACCGAAAACCAGATGATAGCGGGAGAGCAAGAAGTTCCCAAGCCCACGCCAGGCAGGGCTGTCTTGAACATCTGTCATTACATCTGCCTGTGGTGCATTCTGTCTGGTTTGATCCTGTTGAAAGGACTTCTCCAATTGTTCTTCAACCTGTGGTCTAGAAAGAAAGAATTGTAGCCAGGACTCAAATGATTGAGTGGTATATAAACTCTTGGGAACTTTCTTGGTAGTTCCATTCTGTATTCGAACCTGTTTCCACAATGTGGCACCACAAGCCCTAGATCTTGGTGACTTCTTCCAGTCACATGTATCTGGAAGGGCATCTAGAGAGTATGGCTTGTAACATATCGGGCAGCATGGTGTGCGGATTATTTCCGGCTCCATTCCATACTGGTAAACAGTGCGAATATCTTGAGGAATATCAGGACTGGGGGATTTTATCTTGAAGCCTGCTAATTGCAAGACTCCAAAGATGAGTTCGATAGTAGTCGATAGGATGAATCGCAAGGCCTTTAAAAAAATGCTTGAATTCTTGCGGCTGATACCCACGTGAAGATTCAGCCAAGCTGCAAGCATTACACATAATGCGGTAACAGGGGAAATAGCTGTATCAGAAATCAGCTGATTCCATGCAGAATGGAATATTCTTACCTTTCTCGATGACCTCAAGAGATGGCATAGAGATTCCGCTTTTATCTGCTCGAGGCTCTGGTTCGACCACAGGGTCCTGATTTGATATACCGGCTTCCTCTTTTAGCTTTGCCAACTCATCTCGACGTTCGTGGGCTGAACGTGCTGCGCTGCTGATCATCTGACCCGGTAGGCGCTGTCCATTTTCCACCACACTGTGTTGGACACATTGTGAACAGAGACAGAGAAATTTCTTGGGCATGGAAGGATGGCAGTTGATGGGTGAAAAGCACCCATTCAAGTCGGAGGTTCCATCTTTAAAAACCCTACTACATCCTGATTGATTAAAAGCTGTTTGATTCAGGCTAGATGATTATCAACGAGGCTGTAGACATGACAGATTGGAGATGGAATGCTCTGTTGAGCGCGCAAAGCAGGCCAACAAGCTTCATGCAACAATTGATCATTTGATTGAATCAATTCATTATGTAAAGCATTTTACAATTTGCTCAGCCGGGGATCAAGAGGACCCCGGATAATAGGCGTGAAGGCCTGGTCCCCGGATGCCCAAATCCGCCGATTTTTGTCGGACAAGAAAATCCCGGATCCCAATTTTTTTGTCCGGACAGGACCTAGCATCCGCCAAAATTTCCAAATTTCGCGTTTTTCGTGTTTTTCGCGTTTTTCGCGTTTTTCGCGTTTTTCTCGCGTTTTTTTTGCCCCCCGGTGCTTCTATGGTGCTTCTCAGGCATCTCGGGGCCCCAGGGTAGTTATTAGGTACAGCTAGCGTCCCTATGTGATAGAAATACAATTTGTAACCTAGTCTTCCTCGCCAGCTTCGGCAACCACATTTTTTCGGCGCTTGCGAAATAGTGTGTGAGGGCGGCAGAAAAATAAAAGATGAAATTGCTTGTAAGTGTGTGGCTGTGGCTTGTCGGGCCGACTAAGACCGACTCGCATAATAAAAACGGTGGCCAGCGGATTCGAACTGGGACCGGTTTCAAAAAATTAAGCACGCCCAAGGTCGTGACACAGACCGTTGAGCCACCGAAGCCATTTGAAAGTATATCTGAGATGGCTCCTAGACCGGGGATTTTTGTCCGGACAGGGACCTAAGAGTTTTGCCCCCGACCCAAATTTTTGTCCGGACAGGGCCTAACTTGGAGGCTCAAAACCCAATTTTTTTGTCCGGACACAGACCAGGCCTTCACGCCTATTATCGGGGGTCCTGGATCAAGTGCCGGTTAACAGCCGCACACAAGCCACCGTGGCATATGAATTCATATGCCAAGGTCTATGCCCCTTGTGTTAGGTTCTACTCAAAACATTTGAGATCACTCATATATGGACATAGTTCAGTTCTCTTTCCATGAAAACTCATTGTTGTATGTATTTCACGAAACACTGCAATCATCCATCAGGTGACCGCAAATGTCTCGGTGAAATCTCGCTCAATGTGTCATCTCATCTTATCTATTATCTATGATAGTCAACTTCCGGCCAACTTCCGGCCAACAGCCGCGCATAAGCCACCGTGGCATATGAATTCATATGCCACGGATGATGCCCCCTGTGTCATGCTCTATCTAGTTCTAGCACTGTCAAATTTTGTGGAGAACGGTGCGCCTTTTGTTACGTTGCAAGGACTGGGATTATATTCTGTGACTCTGGATTACATTGTGATGCTGCTTATGATGATTGCACTGGGAGATAAGAAATGTCTGAAGAGGGGTACATGCCCGGGCTCGAAACAATACACAAGATGGCAGTGGCGGTGGGTGCGGACCATCCACAACAAGGCCGTGCTCGTGGATCTGGAAGTTCTGTCAGTTTAGAGAGAATTCTTTTGAGGTTTAATGAATGGACTGCGGGATAAAAAGATTTGTTGTTATGGCAGAGCTCCAATCGAACGAGCAACTTCCACACAGCACAGTCGGTGCCATATGCAGAACATGTTGAGGGTGCGGACCATTCGTAACCAGGCCTTGCTCAGTACCTCCGCGTTCGGTCAGGGTAGAATCCTGTGGAGATTGATCGCACAGAGCGATAAAAATTCTTCAAACAATACGAGCTGCTCCCGCATATCATTCACATCTATATGTAAAGTGGGTGTGGGCCATCCGCCGTCTGGCCTCATTCTGGTACTAGGAATTTTTTGTGGGGGATGAACGCACGGAAGAATAACAATCAATCGCAGCGTTCGAGTCGAACGAGCAGCTTCCACAAGATACGGAAGGATACCGAACCCAACTATGCAAAATGGGTGGGGCGCCAGCCCTATTATCGATCGGGAGTTGAATCGCGTCAAGATTGTGTTAAAATACTTTGGTGAGAACTGAGCGTACGGGAGGATCGAAAAGGTTTTGGAAAGAGACTTCATGGCCCGGACTCTTGCCCAGGTACGTGCAAGCTTGGTCGGGTGAGAATCCTTTGTGAGATTTGAGAACAACTGGTGTTGCGGAATAAAAAAGGATTTCTTACGCTCAAGGCTAGGCTCGAATCGAACGAGAAACCCCACATACACAACCAGACCGTTACATGTACAGCGGGTGCGGACCATCCGCAATCAGGCCTTGTTCATGTAAATGTGGTTCGGGCAGGTTACAATATTTTCTTTTTAAACAAAAACAAGCACAAGGGATAAAACACATTCGTAGTGGCGTCCAGTTGCATCCAGCGGCAGATGATCTGGAACGAGGTACTTCCACCTAGCACCTGTTGCATGAATGTCTGGCCGCATGGGTTGAGTAAGGACACGGCGTGCAATCAAGATAGCCGTGCTTGAGCAACTTCCACGGTGCTTTCGCTGACCCCGAGGCCCTTGTGAACGCGGTCAATCGACGGGTGATGTACTTGGCATGTATTGTATGAAATTCGGCCTTGTTCTGTAATATTGCAGGGGATGAATATAAAACAACGAGATAACAATCAGCAGAAGTAACAGAAGGAAAAGGATATGTTCAAACGCGCAAGAGCGCTGGATCCGGGTTGCCCCACGCTCGGCCCTGCCGGCGTGAGACCCTGACCGAGGCCCGCTCCGGCCGCCGGTCGGAAGAATAACAAAGAGTGCACGCAAAGAGCCGACAGTACGCATTCGAAGCAGAGTCATACTCTCAAATATGCATCATGTTCAACCACTATTTTGGGTCACTCCAGATAACTACCCAGCTGCTCGAAACATTCAGGGCGTATACGGGTACACAATAAGTCGGTCGAAATCCGCTGCAGGCTCTGCAAGGGTCTCCGTATCAGTTTCCTTCAGTGAAATGAAAAATCTCCGCGGCATACCGGCACTCGTCCCAGTCACCGTGATATTATTCACCGCGCCCTTTTCCAGATACGCCTCGAACGGGATCGACATCGTCACGTTCACCGCAGTGGTGCGCTGCTTCAGGATTACCGGCGCGCCCCCGTTGATGGACACGCTGACAAGCCGCTGGAGGCCGCTTATGACTGCGCAGAGATAAGGTTAAGCATCATGGGAAAGGGGAAAAACAAGAAACACACTCGGTCATCGGGATTCACATAGTACAGCGCAATCCACTGCGGCTTATTTCGTCCGAAAACGCCAGACACAATAACGCTCGACGACCGCGTGACTGGAGAAAGCTCAGCAAACAGTAGCGACTCTGAGTAACTCACTATTCGTCACCACAAGCCCCTCCGAGCACCCCGTGCACGCAACCACACTCGCCCCGCCGCTAAGCGTCCCCGCCTGCGCCTCGTACCCCACCCCCTGCGGAAACCCCACCTCCCCCGTCCCCACATCCACCGTCCACACATCACGCCACACCATCCCCGCCGCACCCGTCTCTTCATCCAGCACCAGCGGCAGCCACATATACCGGCTATCCGACAGCTCGTCCCGGTCCCACCGGTCGCCCATGAAGATGAACGTCGTGTTCTTGGTCCCCGCGATCTTGAGCTCGAACGTGTTCTGCGACTCGTACGTGAACTTGCCCGGCGGCGTGAGCTGCTTGCGCGCGGACCAGGGCCCTGAGATTGCAGGTGCGGTGAAGTACTGCGCGTCGTTGGGCGGTAGCCGTCTTTTTGACCTGAGATTAAGTAAAGTGGTGAGTATATCAGTATATCGGTCGTGCGCCTCGAACGAAGAGACACACTGAAAAAATGATAATAAAGCCCTTGCTATGCAGCATCCCCGGCGCCTCCAGATTCGTCCCGGAGAACTGAAAAACGATATGCGACTGGTTCGTGAAATCCGGTGTCAGTATCGTGATGTCGTTGTTCCCTCCGGAGCCATAGAGCGAATACGCCGAGCCTACGGCGCGCGAGGCATTAGCGTCGGTACATACACCGGAATTTGTGCAACGCACCATCATCATCGAGGAACAACCCCATGTCCTGGCTCGCCTGCCCCAGCGGGTTGTATATCGCCTGCAGCGCATAAGGACCCTGCACCTTGTCCGCGAGTGCCATCGCCTGCAGGTGCAGCCCGTAGCTCGTGTTGTCCGCGTGGATGTACATCTGCATGACATCCAGAATCAACACTATTTGGATTGGAATATCGATTCAAGGAAGCACGCACCACCCACTTGTCAATCTCAGGACTGTACACCACCTTCGGCCGCTCCCCCACCTGGTCGCTGGCGAGCTGCGTCCCCGGCACAGGGTTGAACGCGTGCCCCTCGTTCTTCAATTGTATAGGTCGTTCGACGAGTAGCACTATAGTCACCAGGCACACCATCAACACAATTTTTTTGATAAAGAGAGGGTGAGGGGGATAGGCGCACTGAAATGCCCGTAAAATGCGTTCCCCCTGGACTATGGTCCTCCCCAAACCAGTAAAACTTGCTCCCGTGGCGTACGATTTGGCCCCCGTGCGCCTGGATCAAAACCCCGTCTCGTCGAGGAGGTCCGCGCCGGGGATGATGTATTGTATTGCTTCGCTGCGACGAGGGCGAGGAGGGGGAGGAGCGACGCGACAGCTTGAAGTCGAAACTTAAAGAAGAGCATTTTGATTTTGACGCTGGACTCTGGGAGTCACCGAAGTTCGAACTTCGGGCGGCGCTTATATGCTGGACAGATAGTCAGGAGCACAGCTGGCGAGTGCCCATGTCGCCGCAGGCTGCCGCTGGGAGAGGGGCAGGAAGCGGCGCTGCGCGGATGACCAGGTCAGAAGTTCGTCGCGCGGCGTTGGCGGGCCGCGCACGCCATTCTTGTTGTTCTCTCCACCTCCATCCGCAACGACCCCAGGTCCATATGCATGTGACCCCGGCTGCTTCAAGCATAAAATCGAGAGAGAAATGAGCTCCACAAGCCATGCGGCCGAAAAGTGCGGATAAACGGTACGTGATGTCGTTGCATGGCCACACACGGCTTGTGTCTTCCCACTGGAGACGTAGTCTCCGGTTAGCTGCGGAGGTCTGCAATGGGACGGGCAGAACTGCACGAAGTGGCGGAAAGCAAAGAATGGATGCCGCTGCGCTACGCTCGGTGACTGTGGCTATGCAGCCGCTGATGCGCCCGATGGGGCAGTCTGCACTGCCACACCACCACCAAGGGTGACTAAAAAAAAAACTTCTGGAATCAACTACCCAAAACCTCCCATCACCACCACCCGGTCCGTGATCCGCCTTCCAAATGCGGATACACATGTCTGCCTAATGCGCCAGGTGTTCGTGTACTAGTAGAACATGGGGGCTTCCATTAAGCGCCGGGCGAAGGGTATAAATGTCCTTTATCATTGGAGCTTCATTTTGTCCCAAAAAATCTAGAGCTCCAGGTCACTGGTTTATTGGTAATAATATAGCACTGAATATTGAAGTTTAGTATGGCGTGAAGTTTGATGGTGTATTTTACTTAGGAACTGAGTACTGGGAATATCTAGCATGAAATTATAACAGTTAGTGAGTGGTATACTGGAATATGGGTGGGGCCAAGTTAATGTAATCAGAAATCAGTTATAGTGAGAATGAATAGCTACTTTTGCCGCTTAGATGGTACTCCTTCGGTGTTCGTAATATCATCAAGCACACGTTTAGTTCCGCAGGAGCGATATGGTTGACTCGCTAATGATTTCGCAGATGGAGCAGTGGAGCTGCCCATGAGAATACCAAGAGCAATCAGTTCCTCACTGGAGATTGCAATGCTGTCCGCAAAATCTTTTTGGAGACTGCACGGTGCCCCCTCCAAGTCGTCCCAGTAGCGAGGATGTTTAGCCTGAATATGAGAATATATGGAATATTTCCAGAATGCTGGGGGAGTCTTTCGGGGTGGCACAATGTCGCACAACACACAAGGTATAGGAACATTTGTTGACGGTGTTGCAGCAGAATTTTTTTTTGCTTGTCTGTATGAGAATTGGTCTTGTCGCGTGCAGGTCAGGTTGACGTTGCTTTCATGGTTTTCCCAGATATTGTGACATCAACCTTGCAGTCTGCACGGCCACAAAAACCGCAAGGATCCGGTAGCAGGACCAGTGTGGAGACAGTTAAACAATACCGCATCTCTTAAGAGAATTCACGAACCTTTTCAACCAACTTTGATTCTGGAAGATTGCGCATCGCTCGAAGGATGTGCACTCCAACGTGAGATCTCGATTCGTCAGGCTTGATTGGTAGTTGACATTGGTAACAAGCTATTTTGTGTGCGTCCTTGTGCTGTTTTCAACAAGGGTTTGTGTCGCATTTTCAAGTACAAATGCTGCTAAGTCTTTTATGAAATCAGTGGAAATGGGGAGCACAGGCTAAACTAAGAACGCACCATCAGAATCAGTATACGGAAACCCATCGCTTCTACCATGCTTTGGAAGAAGCTTCAGCAATTCAGTGGGTTCAAGGCCCTCGTACATAGCAGAGACAACGGACTTCAGATCGTCATTTTCAATAGCCCATGTGTAGGTATATTCCTTTGCATGCATAGCATCCCATTCCGAACGAGAGAGCAAATCGATACTCTCTATCTCTGCATCAAGAGGATGCAACAAAGAACCTGGTATCTTGACGGTGAGAGCTTTACGGGTACCAGATTCAACCGTAGATGCGGGTCCCTTGATTGGGTCAAATTTCGCGTAATCCCCAGTCCATATCCATTTTCTGGCTGATTCAACACCCCTGGTGCCGACAACGGAGATATCACGAAGAAGTAGAGGCTGGGCCGTAACGGAAACCTGAGATTCTGTGCATCCAACATCCTCTATGTCTACTTGACCGACACGGACTTTATTCTTCTCCAGCACAATCACTCTGACCACAGCAGCAGCAACAGTGTTCTGAGATCGAATTAGTGCTACACCAAGGTCGCCGACATTGAAAGAGTGTTCCCCAGATATTTCGATGCGATTCAACATTGGTTTATGTCCATCCGCACTGTAGCAACGAACTCGGAGAAGACATGTAGTTGCCAGCTTTTATACTCGGAATTAAATAATGTGCTGAGAATTGATGCTTTATGAAGTCGTTTAGTAGACCCATACTCTAGCGGATAATCAAGCCAGTCATTTTTGCTGTCTCGGTTCGATTCAGGGATATCAAACTCGTTGTCTTGTTCCGGGAGGAAGTCGCCGAGGAACACAGTTGGTGTATCGCTCTCAGGAGATAGGTTCAATATTGTCGCCCTCGTCAAGTGTTTCGGACTTGGAGTTGGATTCGGGCAAGGGATTCAATTGGGAATGGGAATCGGGGGATAAAACAGGCTGAGAAGTAATAGGAACCATTGTTGTGACTTCAATGATGGATCTGTCTTTTTCGCGTGAGATTCCAGGGTAGATATTGCCGCCATTTGGCCGTAAGAAATCAACGCCTGGTAATGAGAGTACAGAATCAAAATCGAATTCTATCCCATTATTATTGAGAAAATGTGATGTCGCCAAGCAGCCAGCGTTCCAGACTGCCTAAAGAACGACGGATTTAACGACCATGTCGCCCGTGAAATATGTGGGATTTACGTGGTCAGCCTCTTTGCCAGACCAAGATCGCCGAACATGCCCCTGATGCCAATCAGGGTGCTCGTTCCATATTCGGACAGATTCTGCGGCATTCGACAGACGTTCCGACAGCTGAAGAGAGTCAAAGTTTGAATCATGAGATTATGTCCGAACCTCCGCAAACATCTCCTCCAACCGATCGCTGCCAATCTGGTATCGATAAAAGACTTGCTCCTCGTCCAAATTCTGTTGCTGAGCGACACAAAAATATGTGCACTTCACAAGAGCCTGCAAGTCGCCCTAGAGTTGATTGGAAAGGAATGATGAGCCATGCATTCGATAGAAGACAAATGCGAGATGAGCAAATTTCGATAGACTGGTGAGCTGGTGGGAGAGAGAAAATGACGGGTCGATGAAGGCGTCTAAAAATGAGCTCCACATTTCGCCTGCCAACGAAAATGCACGGCGTATACTGCGGTCGGTGGGGGACATGTCAGAAGTGATCGGGATCCCATCTGAACCAAGCGAAATACAAGCTTTAATCAGTTTGTATGCCCGAGGCACGTTCTGATGATCTGTAGGATCAACAAGGATGGCCACCGATTCTTGAGTTTCACCAGGAAGATGTTCAAGCCACTGTGTAATAATAGTACGATTCAGAATAACCTTATCGATGACCACTCCTTCATTGCTGCGCTTCAAGGTTGCTACACCTAGTTTAGTTGTCAGAATTGATACGAAATTATTGGCGTGAGTCCACTTATGCTTCGTGATGTGCTTGGATCCGGCCCTGTAACCACATTACCCTTTCCGCATTGCAAATTAACCCCTGTAACCCTGATAGCCTACTGTAAAGTGGGTTCGATGCATCAACCACTTCACACATCAAGACTCTGAAAGTCCCTTCACGGAACACAGAGTCGCCGTCAGTGCTCAAAACCCACAATGGACCGTGGTGAGGCTCTCCGTGTATTTTCCACTGTTCGATAACCATATCCACAAGCCGTGCAAAGCCAGGACCCTTTTCGCTTTCGCAGGTTTGAGATTGGACAATAGGCAATCCGTGGTAATTATCACTGCGAAAAGCGCTGACAGCTACAACAGTGGCTTCTCGACCGTAGTGGCAAGTTGGCGAGTCTCCATGAACAGCATCCAGTACTTCAAGGACAGAATCCATATTATTCATCCCCAGATTGAGGTGGCCAGAGTGCTCTCGGCATAGTCCAGTTATCTGGTTTGTCGGCCGGTGCCATCTAGCGCGGTGACACAGATGAACACCATCAATCACGATGCAATGCCCAGACCTTCGATGTTGGTGTCGTGTACGATTCAAGGGTGGACTAAAGAAGGTCGAGATATTTTTTGCAATTTCCGAAGCTTTGGAGCACTAACACTAGGAAGTAGTTTAGGAGGATCTGACTCTGCAATGGTGGACATGGATGGGAGCCCAAGGAATTTTGGACATTGCGAAGACAGCCTTACGGCCCGCCAACCGTTTCAAAGCTCGCATAAATTGTCTCTCATCAGGGGTGAAGCTCTTGACGCTATATAACCGCTGTGCTGCTTCCTCAATCCGCCAAATGATCTCCTCGACTCCGGCGCCCTGCTTTAGGGCAATACGGATAAGGTGGTGAAGACGGGGAATGTCGTGGTTTGCCAGTGCAAAGAGCAGGTGTTTGTGATCCGACATTCTCTTCGATGCACGCTTAACTCGCTTAGACAAATTAAAGACCTGAATAAGTTTGTTTGATTGTTCCATGAATTCGGGCATGATTTCACATACCTGGAGCTGCAGCGCGTTTTTTTCTGCAACAACAGTTCGAAGCATTTGGATAAGCTGAGTCTGCGTCAGATACTGATATGGGGTGTGAGCGGGGGCGTTGTCGGCTCTGGTTTCTAGTGCTTGAACAGCTTTCCCAACCAAGACTGCACGGCAGGAAGTGCATTCTGCTTTCGACGAGTCAGCCAAGCCCATACACATTTTAGAGCGCAACCATATTCGCGTATCATCTCCCTCTCCAGTGAATCTATCCGGACGATATCCGAGCTTTGAAGTACAATCGCTGAGATGAACAGACCATGGGTATGTGTTAAATATAGGCCCTGGCGACCAGTTCAGCATTACGCCTGCGCAGTGTGGTTGCGGAGAAAAGACGATTTCCTCATCGAATTGTAGAGAAGGAACAGGAGCCGGGGGATGTGGAAAGATGATATCCTCGTCATCTTCCATTCGAGCATGGAATGGTTCAGCTGGAACTGACGAGGAGCGACGTGGAGGGACTGGAGACAGTGAGCGTGAACGGGCCCGTGTTTGACGACCAGGGCTGCGGGACCGCGGACGTCGCATCTCAATATCTGGTGCAGAGTGATTACGAAACACCGGCCGGGGTGCAGACATTGGTTCGGCAGAGTGCGCCCGATTCCCAGGCAGATGAGTGAGTTTTAATGCAGCCTTAGTTTCCAAGCGCTCCCGTTCCGCATTCATGCGGGCCTGTTTTTTCCGGCATGCTTTAGAGTTCCTGTGCACGACAAGAGGATGGTCGCTACGCATAGTAAGCAATACAGAGGTTCCGCAAAGTTCACAGGAAGCATCTCTGTATCCTGGCCGGACAGCAGATACAGGGTAACTTAGGCTGGGAGTCTCAAGTACACTATTCGGTGTAACCACAGACAGATGCGAGATCATGAGAGCACTCGGGAGTCCCATTCCCGGAGTTTGCAACTGAGAACAGCCGACTGACGCAAAGTCTAGTCGTCCGACCGACGCAAAGTCTAGTCGTGCAAGATTGCTGCCATGCTCATTGCATGGTGTTTGGGCAGATGCAAAGTCATGCCCAGAATAGTAACCGTAGTCTATGGGTGCCCATTAGCCAGAGATAGTTCCAAGAAATGTGCGCGGATTACCTGCTGCTGCGCACTCAGTCTCCCACGAGATTCTGGAGCCAGTTGGCGAGGGACTGTGAGGTGGGGACTCATTTGACGGTGGGCTCGACGGAGGAAGAGAGCACCCAGAGGTCCACACTCCGGCTGTGAGCGCAGAGACAGGCTTGATGAGCGTGTTGTTTACACCTGTTGTCGTGACACGGCAAATTCCGCTCTCCTCTCATGCTTCAACATATCTGTCCGAGCATGATATAAAATACATCTTTCCGGGAAGAAACACCACATGTATGTTGTAGAGCAGCTAAACTAAAACTAAACAGATGAACCGGGACCTAAGGTGAAATACACCAAAATAGTACTCAAGCAGGAACCCAGAGACTACATCACGGAATTATGGTTTCCGTGACCTTGCCCACCACCATGAAATTTGAAACCGAGCAAAACCACGTGTGTCTCGTCGGAATCCTTTCCTCCAAGTGCCGCTTCGAATATTCACCCTTCTCACCGGGCAATTTGTCATTGCGACTCGGAAAGCTGTGAAGTTCTCAAAAGAAAGCCCCTATTTCACTCCACTGTCTTACTAGGAATTGTCTCGATCGGATGGCGCATGCAAGGCGGTGTCTTCGGAGGACGATAAAATGCCCCTCCGTGTGCAGAGCATTATCCTCAATTCCCCACATCCGCCCATCAGCGACACAATGCCGAGCTTCTGCGGTTGTTTTCCGTTCCTATCTCGGCGCTCCAGCGTATCTGACTCCTGCCCTAACGCTGCTGAACGAGCTCAGCAGCCGTCTCTTCGAGGCGACGTTGCCAGAAGCGGACGGGAACAGCTCCGCATCGACGGGACACCGTCCCCGGTGCGGGCAAGGTGCCGTTCACGAAGTACGCGCGGAAATGTCCGTAGGTGCACAACGACGGTGCGGCAATGGAGGTGTGCTGCAACAAGCGTTGATTAGCATTTGAACACGGCCGTCGAGGAACAATGCACCCCGACGGAATCTTGCGTGAGATCTACGGAGCCAGGGAAGGCTTTGGACGCCTTCAAGGCGCTGGGTGGGCATATTCGTAAACCAGCAGTCGTTCCCATTGGCCGCAATTTACTTACCCAGCACGGGCGGTTGCGGGATCCAACGTGTTTCTGACAAGCAAGAGAGGGAAGCTTGTGTTTTTGGCGCCAACAGGGCCTTATTCAGAAGAATATGAGATACCCGAGCAACCAAGATGAAGCCCGCACTCACCTTGGAACCGGCCTTGACGATGTATTTTATAGGCCCCAGAAAGGACATCATCAGTGTTTGTCTGCATCAAAAGGATCACCGACACTAACGTGCAGAGTAGACGCGAGCTCGAAACGAGATCCGAGAACTGAGACACCCTCGCTGCGTTCAGCCAGTATTCGTCGAGTTGCGCGACAGTGTCGTTGACCGGGACGGGATCACCGCACGCGATCACCATATATGCTTCGAAGTTGTTCAGGTGGAATGGCGGCGGCGATGTCTGGCATTCGAATGAAATCTCCGGGATCTGGGTGTAGAGCACCGTCGCGTTGCCATTGGCGAGCGCTGCGAGTCCCTGTGCGAGGGAGACGAACCCAATGGCGGGATCATACCGTCACGGGGCGAACAGTGAACCAAAGATCGTGTTCCGCAAGAAGTTGAAGTCGACTCTCCCGTGGGAGTCGGGTGTTACGACTGGGAGGGGCTGTTCCTTGACGGAGGAGGTGAGAGCGTCCAGTTTTGCGGCTATTTCGGATGGGGAAGGCGCGTAGAAGGGGCAGATGTCTGGGCCGGCTTTGTTGCATCCATCGAAGAATGCCTGCAAACTGCCATTGACATCGACCATCATGTTCGTCGCGTTGGCTGATATGGTCGTCATACACGCTAAAAACGAAGAGTATAGCACTTACAAGTGTAATAGGAGTCCATATCATCGACGCCTGCAATTAGAACCGAAGTTACACACACAAATCAATGAAACATCAGGGTTTGCCCACCGTCGATCATCAGCCGGCCGACCTTGTCCTGCATAGCACTTTAGTAAGAGACGTACGTCGGATGGTCGTAGTTTCTTACAGGAAGTAGTGTCGCAAACGTGTCTCCCAAAACGGAGCCGTATCTGGCAAACACCAGTTCATTCAGCCTGATCAAACGCCCACAATTCAGACTCACGAGATACCCCAATACTGCAACTTTTCAAATCCAAAGGCTTGGGTTATTTGGAGCATGTCGTGAGCAATATTGTCCGTCGACCTATGAGGGAAGGTCAACCTGGAACACGGAAACAGGAAACGGGTCCGACATGTGCTGGAGATGATGTTCCGTATCGCTCTGCAGTGCCAATTGTCCAAGGAGGCCGAAATCACCCCACGTCTTGGATACTGCGTTCGAGGACGCGTTGAGGGACGGGTAGATAACGATTTCCGCCGAGGGGATGAGGAACCTGCACTCCGCCTCGGTCTGGAAGAACAATATTGTCAGCGTCGAGTAGCTGACCCCTGCAGAACAATTGGCTGAACCTTTAGGTTTAGCTACTTACATGTGGGAGCACATCGATTGCGGTCACTTTTTGACCAGAAGTACAAACACAATTTAGTCATGACAAATTAGTCATTGCACAAAAACATATTAAAAGAAAGCAAAGAAAACAGAATTGAAATTGACAATGTCGGAATACATTTTTACACCTCCCTGTTAGTCGAAAATTCTACGTGTCTACAATTCCATTTCCTCTCTTGTGAGCAAAGAGGTTCGGGTTGGATTTTATGGTTAGTCATATCTGCTTTATGTTCGGGTCCGTATCCGTTCGGACTCGGAATCCGTCGGTCGAAAGTCACTCTGAAGCCGCACTCATAACGAGTACATACAACTTTAGTAGGATAGGTATTCAACAGACACCTATTGCGCAGTTGAATGCATATCACGCAATTAAATGCCTATCCCGCATTCAAATGCCTATCGCGCACGATTAAACGCCTATCGCGCGCTTGACTGCCTAACAAGTCGTCACATCAGTAACATGAAAAGTGACGCATATTTTCAGTGACCACGGTCACAACGACTCACCCCACCCAGCTAATGCCATGCTGAGACAAGAACGAGGTGGAGGTAAGACTGTGATGGTTTGTTTGGTCACGTGATTTCGATCGCCGGATGTTGCCGAGGCGTGCGATACGGACGTAGAGTGCAGGTGTGCGCGTCAAAGGAAATCCAAGGTGTGGGGTGCCCTTGAAATAGAATGTCAAGTAGGTTTACGAGGCAAGATTATTCCCCAAGCCCTTGAAGTCGGTGTGGCGGACGTGGACGTCGCCGATTGCTCATTGGTCGGCATTTTCCGCGTGTGACTTGATCATTGATGTGCCGCAGATGTGTGCCGAGTGCCGCGGATAAATGGCATGTGCTGCATTCTTTGTGCGCTGCATCTGAACAATCCCGTGGTCACACTGGGGGGAGAAAGCCTCAGTGGATAGGCATTCATGAAATGATAGTCACTTAATGTTGCCGCGACTTAGTGCTTGAAGTCATAAAGCTGACTTTTCTAAGCCGATTTAAGTCGAGTTGAGTTGAGTTGCACAAGCGACTCGGCTCGACTTCAAAGTCATTTATGTCGACTTGAAGCGACTTGAAGTGACTTCAAGTCGGGTATTCAACTCAAAATTGTAGAATAGCTGTACGGACATGATGGGATGATTTCTTTCTATGCTGGATGCCTTGACAAAGGTGAACAGTGATCTGCATGCTTACAAGTTGTATTGATGGACTTAGCGAGGCAAGATGCCCAGAAATGAGGAAAACTCTATTTTTCAACTCCCCTTGACAGGAACATGGGGTTGATGCTATTTCCAACCCCCTGATTCCAGAAAATGCGATAAGATTGCAACCTATCTATGGGTCCGGGTGCCGTTACGTCGGTTTAATCTCTCTCTTTTCTCTGCCTTTCCCCTCAGGCCCCGAGCTACACAATTCAACAATGAATGACCTGTGCTACTTACAAGTCCAAGGATATAGAATCTGATTACCTTGCAAGAAATGGGCTCGGTAAATACATCCTTACCAAAACAGGAAATTAAACACCATCAAAAGATCACTTCGAAATGCGGTACTCGCATGCATGGTGCACAATTCTATCAGGCAGAAGAATTTTTTTTCTCATGTCATGAAGTGCCTTTAGACTTTGCCTTGAATTCATTTACCAGCCCACCAAAATTATCATCCTGATTATGAATCTTGATCAGCAAACTACCATGCAGAGGGAAATGATCATAAGTCAGCACAATACATGGTGAGGCATTCTCAAAGTGATAGTCCAAGAAAATGCTGAAAAGATGGCCAGGAGGTTCATTGCACTCCTACCTTTGTTCAGTTGGCAATTTCAATGCAGGAGGACAAGGTATGGGAATCCGGTCCGAAGGGTTGCCAAATAATTGTTTGCTGTTGTCAACACCGTGTTCTTTTCAAGGGGGGTTGACAGATAGATTTATCCCAGATACCTAACCAACATAATTTTGCGTCCTTTTCATCACTACCGTGGCAGTTTGATAATTTTGATACCGTTATAAAGTCTACAGACTGTAAATGTCTTGTACCCATGGAATCCTATTTATTATGGTCTCAAAAACGAAGTCTGCACAGCATATGATATAGAGCTTTAAAGAGTACCAAAAAGTCGACTTGAGTCGACTTGAACAACTTGACTCGACTTGAACCAGAAAAGTCAAGTCAAAGTCGAGTCAAAGTGCGACTTGTCATGACTTTCCAAGTCGAAACTCGACTTTTCAAGTCACGGCAACATTATAGTCACTTGTGAAGCAATTGGCATTCACCCGCAAAATAGGCATTTTTATTATTGTGATAGGCATTAGTCCCATCAATAGGCATCATCCAATGCCTATCATACTAAAGTTGTCGTGTCTCCTCATAACGCACTCAATCGCTTTTCTTGGCCGTGGGTGGTTGAGGTTGAAGAAAGCTTAGAGAGAGATGCACATTGAGCGTCCGCCGTCAGTGTGGCGGCAGAGAGCAGTTGTCACAATCTGTCACCCATGTCACTGGGCCACGGCACACATCAACAGCTTGATCAACCTGGCAAAGCCTTTCTCGATGTGAGCTTTAGATGTCCTGTAGATTCAAATAGGATAAGGATCTTTGAATTTACAGATTTTTAGAGGCAAAAAAAAATCAAGACCCCTCACGTTTTATAAATATTTTGCCTCGTGCATATCATATCTCTATCTAAGTGCCTTTGGCGTCTATCTGATCCAATTTCACTTCAAATAATTTATTCATCCAAGGTTCAGCCTCCGCCTCAAAGAGGCCTAATCCATGTCATATTCATAAGATCTAGAGTCGTTCAATGTTCAAGCGGGGACGCACCTCTTGGATCGAACCCAACTATATCGAATTCAGGACCGAAGATGGTCGCGAACGCCGCCCCAGCCCCAACGATGGCATCGACGCCGCTGCCTCCGGGCCGCCAGAGGGGGGTTGAATAGAATTGGGCCCCGGTATTCAGACTTGGGGGACGTAGACGGCAAGCGGACGATCGCAATGGACGCAAACTCGGACTGGGGTGCGTTGTAGTCCAACGGAACCTGAAAACCCATTCGTCAGATGATGAATGATTCACGAAAATTCAAGTAATTCACTTGAAGACGACTGCATTGGAAACCGGAGTAGCAGGGCGTCCAGTTTAGCTTGGTGTCCACTGTAAGCTGGAAAACAATGTGAAATTAGGTGCACGGGCGAATTAACAACGGTGTACCATCTGCCAGTTGAACTCGGACGCAGCGAGCGTACTGGTAAGATAGAGAGAGATTAAAATGAACTGGAAAGCAGAAGAAAGCATTGTCGAATGGGATAAAAGGACTTGAGAACCTAAGGTGTGCGGCAGCTGGCTGGCACCTGGCCTGGAAGCTTCCACGGAGCTTCCACGGAGTTGAACTTGGAGTTGCACGGCAGTTTGTCGGCAGCGCAGATGGCAGCTGACTGATTAGATCAATCAGGGCGGCCCGGGGTTGCTTTAAGACAGATAGATAGCAGATAACCATTGCTCTTCCCTCTCGCCCTCTCCCCCTTGATATATGCCTGAATATGCCTTTCTGTACCTGTTCTTCCTGCAGTAAATTAACAGAATGGAGAGACGGAAAGGAACAATTTGGAATAACTTGTAGCTCCACCACACGAACCACCCACGAATCTCGTGATAGACGGGCCAAACTTGCTGCTGCTGCCAGACCACGCTCGGATGTGATAGAGCCGGAAACAACACAGGCTGACCATCAACCAGTTTTCAGCTTCCATCTGTTGCACGTTTCGAGAACGGTGTGCAATTCAAGTTGATCTTAGAGAGAAACAATGAAATGTAGTCTCTGTAGCTTTATTGCCCGTGAAAACCTTGTGCTGTTTGCTCATAGCTTGGATTAATCTGCATGCTGGTGTCAGTCGTAGAACTGCAGGCACGGTTTTAAAGGCTTTGCACTTCATCCTGGTCACAGCGCTCCGACTTATCTTCGGTGTACTTCAATCTGCGGGCTATGACCTCGATACACCTGGCTTGAAACTCCCTCAGGATGTTCGTACTATCTACCAGCAGGGAATGGAGCCTGAAATCGCTCGTGTGACCTGCTGTCCAAAATGCTATAGCATGTATCCGGCAAGTTCTGGGATTCCAACATATTGCACATATAAAAAATCAAAGAAGGCTCATGCATGTGGGGAGGAATTGTGGAGAGAAAGAAAAACTAGGAAGGGTCCAAAGCGTGTACCAAAGCGCTTTTATAGCACTCAAACATTCGATTCTTGGCTTAGGTTCTTTCTGGCTCGGCCAGATATTGAAACCCATCTGGAGAACTCTGCTCTTCGTAATCAGGCTACTCCACCACATGCAAGTCCAAATATTATGCATGATATTCAGGACAGCCCGGCATGGCATAGCCTAGGGAATTTTGTGCGATTCCCATACAATCTGGTTTGGGCTCTTTACATAGACTGGTTCAATCCTTTCACAAACAAGATTGCTGGTGAGTCTTGATTTTCCCCAAAGAATATATCTGTTGTCTGATGTTCTCGATTCAAAGGCAAGGTTGTTTCTTGTGGGACAGTCATTCTCTACTGTTTGAATCTTCCCATTGAGATTCAGTTTCTACTGGAGAATATCTTCATCATCGGCATTATCCCAGGACCTGGTATGCCAGATGTTTGGGCCATCTCACATGTTCTACGGGCTTTTGTTGTGATGATGAATGAGTGGAATACAGGGAAATCTGTGCCCACCCACCGACATCATCAAGGGGTTCTTGTACGATCACGGCTCCTTCCTCTTCTTGCAGATCTAGGAGTGATTCGAAAGATTGCAGGATTTTTATCCCATTCCGCTATCAAACTCTGTGCATTCTGTCTCATCGAAAGTAATGAGCTTGACAGGCTTGACTATGAAGCTTGGACATATCGCGATGGGGATACTGTGAAAGCTCAGGGAAATATTTGGCTCTCCAAAGACACAATTGCAGATAGAGATGTAGAATCTAAAAAAACAGGTGTGTGCTGGACACCTATGCATGATATCCTGTATTGGGATCCTGTGAAGCACAGTGTACTTGGGTTTATGCATAACACACTTGAGGGGATGGCTGAACACCACCTTCGGAAGCTCTGGGGAATTGGTCGACACTCAGTTCTTGTGCAGGACTTGAAGGAACAAGTCCAAGAGGAAACATTCTCGGAGTCAGATGCTTCAGAAGCCTCTGAAGACATAGATGGCCTGGTGGATGATCAGGAAACTCCTCTGGAAGATCTCATGGATCTTGATAAATATTATAAGGAGACCCAAACCTCGGTGGCACCAACACCAGAAAATCCTGGCCAACGATTTGTCAATCTATCAACAAATGAAGACGATGTGGATCCAGAGGATGAAGACTATGTCGAGCATGATTTCAGCGAAACAGGAGCGTTTGATTTCAATGACGGCCAACTGGTGGCCATTAGAAACTGCATAAAAAATGTTCAACTTCCAACTTGCGTTGGCCGTCCCCCAACTAATCTTGGGGAAGCGTCACATGGAAAACTCAAGGTGCAGGAACTCCTGGTCCTCTTCATTGTTATTTTTCCTTTGATTATCCCTGAGTTCTGGTGGAACAATGGAGACATTGCTATGAGTCTCTTGCAAAATTTCTATCATTTCAATGCCTGCACAAATATTATTTCCTCATTCACAACTTCGGCTGCTGAAGCAGACAGATATAGAACTCACTTCATTCAATACCGGACTGGACTGCGCCTACTGTGGCCCCGAATGCCTACTTTGCCAAATCACCACTTTGCAATGCACAACCCAGACTTCCTGAAATACTGGGGACCCTTACCAGCAGTTAGTGAATTTCCAGGCGAGCGTATGAATGGCGAGTTTGGAAAAGTCAAAACCAACAGACGTATATGTGAGCCTTTATTATTGTAATTCTATTTGGTATTAACTTGACCGAAGATGATATGGACCTCACTATGCTGCGGCAAACAGCTCGACGTGGACGGCTGGAGGCAATGCTCCATGACCGAAATTTTGCGACTGACAGTCAATTGGTTGGCACACTTGCTCAAATCCTGCAACCTGATGATTTCGACTTGAAGGATCCTCTCAAACCTTTAACAGGACTCGAGGCTGCTGAAATCTTGAAAAATGGGACAAAAATTTCTCTGGCTATATATGTGATGCTTCTTGATTACTTGCATGCCATTGGACAAGCTCAATGGAGGTCATATGTACAACCAATTGATCTGGATGATGAGCAAGCACTACCGCCAGCTGGTATTGCTCAAAATGATTTCAAGTTTGAAGGTCATACATTTAGTCGCAAGCGATCTCATGAAGGGAATAGTGCAATCCAGTTCAAAAGTCCTACACATCCAGGAACACTTTTGACAGGCTATATTGATGAAATATGGCAAATTCCACTTCAAGGCAGATCCAGACCTTTCTTGTGGTTCAAAAACACCTGATGATTCCTCAGTGGGTGCGGCAGAATGGGCCTTTTGAATCAATGCCCCATTTTCAGACTACAATTGTGGATGCAACTCCGTCTGGGAATTTCTTATCATTGAGCCCGAACATATTCTTACACACCTCACAATTTATAAACGACCCATAGGAACATATGGAATCACTACTAGGAACTTACTAGTTATATGCTGGGCACTGAATCGGGGCCGTCGCAGTTGAGAGGCGGCACAGTGTGCATTTTTGTATAATTCTTCAATGTGATTGTTCTTGCTTCTAAAAAATATAATTGGAATTGTGTTTCTATAGAAGTTCTTGTATTTCATGTAATTATATTGTCCCTGAGTTTCATGGGAGTCAGACCAATGGATATCGAGATAAAATCGACGGTGCTTGACGTTACCATCGGAACTGATGGTAAAGGGCAAATGTACTATGTGTGTTGTCCTGTGGGATTGATCAAAATAAGAAGAGAGGAAAAAGAGAGATATCTAGAGACCTACTAGTTTGGAGTTAAACGTGTGATTGTGCATATGTGGCTGCCAGAAAGTGCGGCAGTGTGAGTTGGCATGATGATGAAACACCCCTTCGCCTCCCCCACTCTGACATCCTAAGACGGGAACTGCTTACAAATAAGATAAGATATCGCTAAGGGACTTTGTCCTACAGTACTCATAGAGGTCAACTAAAATAGAGTGAAATAACTGTCGCAACAAAGCAGAAGGTCTGAGAGCACTCAACGCTGTGCTTCGCCGGAGTCCGCGGGTCTAGCGTGGTAGAACATGGCGGAGCTTGTTGATTAAGTCCCCTTCGCCTCCCCCACTATGACATCACACACATCTGCCACATCAATTTTAAGGTAAATTTCCTGTCATTTTCTGCTCAGTAGTCTTATATATGCATCTAGTAGAGTACAATAACATTGATGTTATGATAAAACCTTCAGATATATATTAGTGCCAGCTGATTTCTGTCGTGGGAGAGGAGAAAACGGACATGAAGAGGACCAACATCTTAAATATAGTTAAATGGAAAGGGAGGAAACGGAATAGAGGATGGGATTGAAAAATAAAATAAAACAGAAACTTCCCCGGTTTGAACCCAGGCATTACAATGGAATTACATAATAGTGTTCATCGTCACCAAACCACTAGAGCACAGTGACCTTCCCTAGCAGATGCAAACATTACATTATGACACAGCGACACTCTCGGCGAAGCACCGCGAAATTGGTCAGCATTTGTCCACTTTAGGCAATGTCAGAGTGGGGGAGGAGCTTGATGATGATTGAAAGGGAGGATGTTTGTTTCTACTGATTTGGCAGCTTGATTAGCCGCAAATAAACTTTCCGTGACGGCGGTATCTCCGCTGCGTCGCAATTTGCGCAATCTGCGCAATCTGCGCAATCCGCGCAATTTGCGCAATCTGCACCCGCTGACTAATATTATCGCCCCTTTAGGCAGACTTGTTTCCTTCGGCCTTGCCGAACGCGCCACTTCTGCGGCTAGATTGGGGGAGCTCAGCTTTCACCGCACAGGTTGCCTATGAGCCCTAATATCAGTACCTACGAGCACCAAATTTCTTTGACGATCCGCTATGCAGGAGGCAGACTATAATGGACCAAGGGTATGTCTTCCTCCCCACCATTGTCCTCGTCCTCTTCCCTTCCGCCCTCCCCGTGGCCTGCTTGCTGCGGGCGATGCCCACCCACACCTCCTGACTCACGTCGTTATGGCATTGCTCCACATCCGGCCCGAAACCACGTGACTAGTGTGCCTGAATCTCTTCCGACCACTTCTTACGCTACTCGCATTGTCGTCGCTTTTCCGAACCAGCGCAACTTTGATGTCCAACAAGACAGCTCAAAATTGTAACATATGTTTGGGACTCTTTTATTCGGACCATTGTATGCCATGCTCCAATTTCGGTATTCTGCCATGAACAGAACCATGATCTATGACCGAAGTATACATCTTTAATATTGCAATTTTATTTGGCCGCGAATTGTGGCCTGGCCTTGACACATGTACCAAAATCCAATTCTCTGTGACGGCGGTCCTTAAACGCACCTTCTTATATGCCTATACAACCTTACGAAACCGATTTAAGTACCTTGGGCCCTCCTGGTGCACGGGAGGGTTTCGGGGACGTGGTACATCCCTCTCGCCAGTGCCTGCAGGCTGCGAGTTCAGAATACGAAATCAGCAGGAGTCAGGGTACCCAGGGCCTATCCTGGCTATCTTTCGCTCGGCCCCTCCTGTAACGGTTCTGTTGCTCTGGCTGTTACGGAGCAAAGCGAAGAGCAACGGGTTGGTACCTCCCCCAATATTATGGTTCCAACTGAACACTTATCTGACAAAGCGATGGTAAATGTTGAGATGGAACCGAATCCCCGAGATGATATTGTCGAAGGTACTGACCAACATTTGGACGTGAGCATGGGAGATACATGGGTGTTAAATGAACCGTGTTCAACTAATAATAATACGCAAGCGAGTACACAAAAGCACACGGCCAACGAGAATAATATGAACCTAGATACCAACACAGAGTATTCACATGCCCAAGATAATTTACCCCACCAGCCAGATGATGCTCGTGTGGATGGAAACAGCTGGGAAGCTGAGAACATAGCCGTACGGAGAAGGCATAAGCCTCCGAGAGTCCTTAAGTCAGGCAAATTCACTCGCTCAAACTTAACTATTGGCTCACTCAACGTCGCTGGTCGGGATGCGACCATGTCGATACACAACAAGAACCACAAATTTCAATTCCTGAAGCAGACAATTGACACAAACAATCTGGGAGCCCTTGGAGTACAGGAACCTCACTTTGACAAAGATTCACTACCCAATTTAACAACATCTTCGGAAGATGGTTCAAACTGTACCACTCAGCCCACCCGGAGAAACCCTGCTCAACCGCCGGAGTTGCTTTCATTCTGAACAAAAAATATGTTGACACCGAAAACATCACTGAATACGAACTGATCCCTGGCCGTGCGCTCATGATAGTCATACCATGGCACAAGGGGGAATCATTGAAGATTTTAAATATCTATGCTCCGAACAGACCCGAGGACAGGAACAAAATGTGGAAAGAACTCTGGAAGAAATGGGCTGATGACCCGCAATTACCATTCCCAACAGTAGCACTGGGGGACTGGAACTTCGTCGAAGATCCCTCGGATAGAAGTTCTGGCACAACAGAAGTAGTCCCAGACAGTTTCAAAAGACTCAAAGATTTGTTGCGCTTGCGCGATGGTTGGCGTGCAACATTCCCAGACACTCGAGAATACACATGTGTGCAATACAGCTCAGATAAGCAATCCAACGAAGTGCACATTTCTCATTCACGCCTTGACCGAATTAATGTTGACAATCAACAGTTCAAAATTTTTAGAGGTTGGAAATTAAACATTGCCCGGTGAAAAGCGACCACCGACTGGTACTGACTGAACTAACTTGCAGACCTGATGAACAGACAGGTCCCGGACGATGGAGTATGCCACTCTACCTTCTGAAAACACGAAAATTCATGAACCGAGTACAGGCTCTAGCGGTCCAACTCCTCAAGGATATAGAGGACCTTGACCAACTACAACGTGACCCAGATAACAATATTCAAACTCTATGGGCGAAATTCAAACTGGACACAATCACGTATGGTAAACACTGCTCAAGATTTATCACCAGCGAGACGACCCAGAAAATTAGGACATGGAAGACACAACTGAGTATCGTGATCCATGACGAAAACATGCCGCCTGAAGATAGATTTTTAGCAACCTACATGCTTGAAAAGAAAATTACTGACACTATCAGAGACGAAGCGGAGCGAAAAAAAGCGTTGTCAGAAACTCACTACGATGTGGAAGGGGAAACACTGAGAACAACTTCCTGGACACGCTCAGCCAAGGGCTACCATACCAGAGAATTGATACACGAGTTGAAGGTTGACGACCAGACAAACTCAAATGTACCCCAGTACGAAACCCGTCCGAGGAAAATGGCCAAAATAGCACGGGACTACCATGATTCGATCCAGGAGAAGGATCGTCCTGATGAATACGGACGAATGATGGCAACTACCATTACACTTGAGCAGTGCAATGTTCGCCTATCAAATAATGAGTTTAATAACATGGACAAGAAACTGGAGTTTGAAGACATCAAAGAAGCACTCAAACTCTCAAACAATGGCAAGGCACCAGATTTAGATGGACTTCTGTACGAATTTTACAAGATGCTCGACATATTGTTCCAACAGAGCAAAGGGTCTGACCGTCAAATGTTCGATGTTTTGACCCTACTGACAAGGCTTTATACTGACATCGAAGAGCACGGGATGGTGCAGAGCTCTAAATTTAACTCCGGATGGCTCTGTCCCATTTTTAAAAAGGGATACAAGTCTTTAATCAGTAACTATAGGCCAGTAACGCTCCTGAATTGCGACTACAAACTGATGACAAAGAGCTACTCGTTGCGACTGATGAATGTTGCTCCATCTCTAGTCCACCCTAACCAGGCTGGATTTATGAAAGGTCGAAAAATTGAAGACCAAGTGAAACTCGCTAAATTTCTTTTGAATTACGCAGAGGCTGCGGAAGAGGATGGAGTTATAGTTGCCCTTGATCAAGAAAAGGCATACAATAGAATCAACCATACGTACCTGACGAGTGTACTGGAACACATGGGTTTCCCACCAAAGTTTTGTAACACAATCAAGACACTTTATACAAATGCTGAAACCGTTGTAATGATCAATGGAGAGACGAGTGAGCCGTTTCTAGTGACTCGCGGGGTAAGACAGGGAGATCCGCTCTCTTGCCTACTATTCAACCTGGCTATTGAGCCACTAGCATGCATGATACGCAATTCAGACCTGAAAGGAGTTAAGATTTCCGGCACAAACCAAGATCTTGTCGTGTCGCTCTTCGCCGATGATACATCAGTCTATCTCTCATCCAAGGATGAGTTGGAATCCCTTTGGTATATTTTGGAATTGTGGTGTGCTGCCTGAACGGCAAAATTCAACGAACACAAAACATTTATACTACCATTCGGCCGAAGCTCATACCGAGCCAAAGTTATGAAGGATCAAAGACTCAATGATAAAACACGAACAGGTTCAATCAAAGGAAGTATCCGGATAGTGCCTGATGGTCAGACTTGTCGCATGCTAGGTGCATGGATTGGAAACATGTGCCCTATATTACACCATGGCCTACAGTGCTCGAAAAGATTTCAAGTGATCTTGAGAGGTGGAAATTGACGAAGCCGACTCTTGAAGGGAAGAGCAAAAAATCTGTCAACCAAACAAGCTCGCACAGTCGAAGTTGATACAGAAGTTGACCTGATGTTCGAATCTCCGGGGATCCTTTTAAGTCAAGGTTCACAGCGGTTTTTCACCAAGATTATACGAAACTTGAGATCAACTGTCCAACGAATGTCCACATTCACAAATTTAGACCGAATACGATGCTCCATTGAAGAGGCCTCAAATTATGCTCCAACAGATGCATGTATCTGGAACTCAATACGGTCAACAACTTTCCAACGCCTGACACGGGAGTTCTTCTGGAAATGTATACACAATACATTCAGAGTGGGAGATTTCTGGACCCACATAAATGACTCAGAGATATGTGGTCGGTGCCACTTCTGTGATGTCCCCGAAACTTTAGCACACATCGCAGTGGACTGTAATGCCCCAGGTCAAGAATTACTTTGGAGCCTAACACAACAACTCTGGTCCAAAAAATACAATTGCTGGCCCAAATTGAGCTGGGGTCTGATTTTAGGTTGTAACCTGGTGAGATTTAAATCTGATAAAGGCATTATTCTCCCAGAGAAATCCAGGCTCTTTGCCATCTTAGTGTCGGGGCATGGCATTTGATATGGAACTTGCGGCGAACAAGAGTGATTGAAAATCCGGGTGTACTACCCACAAATAAGGAGATCCATAATCACTGGTTGAAAGCGGTTAATGGAGTGTTGCAACGTGATTGCTTGTTAACCAACAAAATTAGATTTGGTCCACTTGCATTCAATACACAATTGGTATTAAAAACATGGACTGGGCTACTTATGGATGAAGACTCTCTAACCGATTGGGTCCATCCAAGCGGCATCGCCTTAATTGGAGACGCTGGTCACCCGCTTTTGGTAGGCCTCAATTGCTGCTGGATTTTTGATGTTTTGATGATTTATTTGTACCAGCCATATGGCGGACAAGGCAAGTCAACCAATTCACGGGATTCATTTATAAATTGAATAACGTACCTGGTCTCGCAAGGTGCTGCCATGGCGGTGAGTTTGTGGGCCTCAATGACGTCTGGGAACTGAACGAATCTTCAAGCTCGAAGACGCCGCAGTTTTAGCCGCCCTTTTAACCAACTTAACAACTTACGCGGACCTTCCCCGTCTCCTCGACGCGTATACAGCCCTCAGAAACCTCGGTGCGCTTACGTCCAAGACCTTCCGCGCAAGAATGGGGTCATGTTCCACTTGCCTGATGGACCGCAGCAGGTGGAAAGAGATTTACATCTTTCAAGGTTGGCTGAAGGCAAAGATAACAATGAGAGACAGTTTGGGTACGATTTTCATGCGAAGGTACAGGAGTGGATCGAGAAAAATTCCTCGTAGCTAGATGAGATGTCTGGTGGCAGAATATTATATTCTCGAGTTGTGGTCCTTCCTGCGATCCACCCAATTTTGGACTCATAAGAATCACTTGGACCGAGCTGCGTGGACACCAACCTAGTCTAGGTCTTCACTCTGCATACACATTCTGTCCCTGTCCCTTGCGCAGGGAATCTGGAAATGCTGATTTGGCTGCGCTCTTCCAAGTTCAGTTTTCTTTTTATTCACCTCGATTGCCCAACGTCCCACGCAGAATGGGGGAAATACCAAGACTTACGGACAGCGGAGTCTCGGTGACAAACCCACGATTCGTGCACAGTTGCCGCGAGCGCATAAATTTAAACAGGCCAAGTTACAGTGCACCCTCTACAAACGCACGGATGAGCTCAATAAAGAGCGGTGCCACCGGGACGTCGTCATGCTCTACGTCGAGCTGGTCGATGTTGCGCGCGACGTACGCGTCGGCGGCAGCACCGTATAGTGCGCGCAGATGGGCGTACATGGCATCGCTCTGGGGCTGATCGACGAGCGTGTCGCCCGTAGAGTGGATCACCAACCACCGGAGACTCGCGTGCTCAGACTCCGGTTCCCGTAACGGCAGGAGTGTTGCAGAGAAATCCGCGTAGGAAACCCGGTCCCCGAACGCGGCAGCCATGAACCAGTCGCGGTACTCGGGGAAGCGCGTCAGGAGGAGGTCGATGTCGAATATTCCCTCGGACAGCGCTATCCCTTTCGTGGCCCGGAGCACCGAGGGGGACGGGGTGAGCGTCAGCGAGATGGCAGACGAGTCGAGGAATATCGAGGATAAGATGTGCGCGCCGCAGCTCTGACCCAGGAGATACATCCCCCGCCCCGCTGGGTTAAAGATGTCCGGAATTCCGTCCCAGATGGTGAGGAACTCCAAGAAATGGAGGATGTCCTCTGCATGGCTGGGATGGCGAAACCCGTTAGCTTTAGTGGTGAGGCGGTAGTTGGGTACGAGGATGGGGCAGTGGGAAGCGATGGCCAGCTGGCGGGCACAAACTTGGTGGGCAGACTTGTCGTCCGCGCCCCAAGCGCCGCCGTGGACAAATACAATCATCGAGCCATCCGTTGCAGACGGTGGACTGTAGAGGTCAAAGGCCAGGTGGCGGTCTTTGGAGTCAGCGATGTATGGTATGTCGACAAGCTCCATGAACAGCTTGTGGGATCAAACGCGAGTGTCACAGTGTGGGAGGGAAATAAGGCTTACATATAAGGATATCGTCGGTGCCGGCGCCGCGGTGAGTCGGTGACTCATGCATCATGCCTCGCTATCACGGCGGACAATCCGGTGTCACTTTCCGTTTGCCGTGCATCAGTCACCTACACTGTCACCGCACCTGTCATGTTCCTTTTGATCCTAGCTTTGATTGCCGGTTCCGTTGGTTGTCACACCGGTTGGTTGAATTTCTTCGAGTGCCTCTACTCTGACTTGATTTCTGATCCCTGTGCTCCGTAAATTTAGGAGTTCAAATATAGTGGAGGTATTGCCTTCTACATCTTCGAATTTCCTGAATCCGCGACCAGGTTGTGCGACGAGGTGGGGGGTCTGAGTTTCGAGTTTCCCTGGCTCAATTATTATCCTGTACCCCCGGAGTTCTCCGGCATTGCTTCTTGTACTGGCAATTTATATATAACCCAAATTTTGGGGGATATGGGGAGGGGAAGGAATTGAAAACTCGTTGCCGGTCCATCAACTCGGGCGATTTTGTACAGCCACACCGGTTCTTGGACAATTACTCCTCTGGAAAAGCCAGATAAATTTGAGGAGTATACCGTGTACTCCCTCAGGCTTATTATTCACTTGTAATGTTTTGCCGGAGTCGAGTTCCTGTGGTTCTAGGAGGAAAACCTACTAGTGTGACATATATGTGACAGTTTCTCCACCAGGACTTTTCGTGACTGGCGGTGCCTCTCCTGCAGGACGCGACGGTATCCCCGGCAAGAAATTCCGAAGACTTAGAAAGCAATATATAGACCATACCTGACCTCCGTATTTTTCTGGAGCTCAGACTTAGAAACCAGGTGGCAGTCGAAGAAATTCAACCAAAACCGCCGTGACGAACCGGTGATCAAAGTGGAACATGACAGTGCCATGCCCGTACATGACAGTCAAGGTGACTGATGCACGACAAGCGTAAATGACACGGGATTGTCCGCCGTGTATGGGACTGGGCACGGCGGATTAGATTGATGGCCATCATGGAAGTGGACAGCCACAGTTAAACCGTCGTTACGATTCCTAATTTATTACTACTAATATTATTAGGCAACATTCTTTAGGATCCCATTGCACCATCAAAACGTCCACAGCGTGACCAGAAAACGTGGTTTTAAGTTTGTTTTAAGTCCGCATCTTTGATGTGAATTGCCTTTTCGGTGTTTCTTTCCGTTCAGTCTGAAACGCATGACTTTGGCGTGATGTTTTGTATCTTTTTTGGATTGTTTCAAGTTTCTGATAATTTACTGGGCTAAATGTTGACCTTAACCATTTTCTCATTCTGCCCCGAAGCCCGAAGGATGAGTCATATCGGAGTACATCGGAGTCATACGTTGACCGTTGCTCTGCCAACTTGCTGGGTTCTGACAGGTCCGTGATCGCGGGGGTAATGTCAGACGAACCTTTGGTGCCATTTGGACCATTGACATGGCGGACATAGAGAAAGTCTTGTCCACAGCACACAACCTTGCGCTGGACTGGTTTTGCGGTGGAGACTTGAGTTTCACGGAGTGAATTCCGGCTTTGTGATGATTCTTGTCCATGATCATCGTGATTCTGCCATGCGCCACACGCCTCCCCCACAATGACATTTCCTTAAAAGGCATATCTGATCTTATCGTGTCACGTGTGGGTCATGTGATGGGAAATGTCACGTGTGTGTCATTGTGGGGGAGGCCAAGGCGTGCTTGCGCCACAGTGACATCGGTCCCGAGAGCTGGAGTCATGATCATAGCATTGCTCTTTGCTTGCCGGAACTACTTTTGCTCTTGCTTCTTACCACCCCCATTATCTGCTGCAAACGAATGCTACTCTCAACAACGCTCCCTCTGGGTCTCTGGCTCTTGGATTCTACTGGATCTTGTTCCAAACAAAGTCTTCAAAGTGATCTCCCCTCCCAAAATTGGCTTGAGGGCGAAAGTCTGGGCATAGGCTGAAAAGCTGTTGTACATGGAGAGAACACCTGCACCTCAATTCTCTCTTCAGCTGTGACGAACTTTCTGCCTGCCCATGGGCTGTTCCACTTTGTGGTTGACTGTTCACTTGCCAACCGAGACACTCATCGAGGCTGCGACTCTGCCGGTAATGCCTTGGCGCTACTTCTCTGTATATTCGGTTCTAGCCTCTTTTTTTTCAGATGCTGCTCGCCTCATCAGTCCTATCTTGGGGAATACGCGGCAGCCCGCTTGTGGCGGGTTCATTCCTCGGTAAAAAACATTCAGCTTATTCGACGCCTACAGGGGACTTCACTTTCGAAAATAATACTTACGGTGTGTTCTCTTTACTTCACCGCATGTTCATTTACTGAGTGTTTGTCAGTATCAATGTATTGTGGTCAATATATGCCGTTTTACTGCGACTTAACTCACATGGCCACCCGGAATGGTTTGCCCTCCGGAGTGAGCCTAAGCCTTATTAAGGCTGCCTGAAGGGGTTCCCCACCACCCTTCGGAGCTAGTACCCCAAGTGTTCATAACGCAGCTGAAAATGGCTTGTACCCCAATGCCCGATGGGCCGTCGTAATCGACTACTACCCTAATGCCCGTTGGGCTGCCGGAATCTCCCTGAGAGACGGCTCAAACAATACCGTAGTCGCAAAAGTTAAAGCCCATTGGGCTGCCGATGAATTCGGCGTGTTTGGCGCCTGTTTCGTCGCAGTCTCCCTACAAGACGAGTCGAATATCGGAGGTCTGATGGCTGACCACTTTTGGCTGGTTTGTCTCCCTTGCCTGATGCTTGCTGCTGCTGCGGCATATTTTCTTTGAGTTCTCTTCAGTTATTGCCAAAGACCAGCCCGATGCGGCCCTTGTTGATCATGGTCCTAGTCAACCTCTCGTCGGAGGTGGTCCCCGAGTCAATGGCAAATTTGCGGTTGAAGCTGTTGTTCCTCATGTTGTCAACAACCATGGGATTAATAACTTTCTCGAAGGTTCTTTCACGTTTGAATGCCAGTGCCCGCTAGACGATGTTAAAAGACTCCTTGGGAAAAGTGACGCTTTCGTTGCAGTTGACATGCCTTGATGCATTTGCACCAGAACATTTTGTTGAAGCCGGATGCGTGGTATGCGGAATACTTTATCCGTTAACAAAGCTGTCATTGCTCAGAGAGTTCAAGGGATCCCTTGATAATTTGTGCGCCCGAGGAGTAACCAGAAAAGAGCAATTTAATAGCAATGACCCAATAGAAGAATTGGATGGGCCTGTTCTTGGCGAAGATTGCGAACATCTGTGTGTTGATTGCGAAAGAGCACTTGCTGTATCTGCCATTTAGTGTTGCCGCGGTCGGGTTCTGAACCGATCCCAAACCTGAACCGAACCCAAACCGGACCTCAATTGAGGTTCGGAGGGTACAAAAAAACCGAACCGGACCCCGGGTCCATTTTTCAGAATTTGGCTGAACCTGAGTGAACCTAACCGGACCCATAGGGAAAATGGGTATGTTTTAGTGACTTGAATCCATGTTTCGGCAACATACCAGTGATATGGAATGCAGAAAGAGTTTTCCTACCCTTGGGAAAATCAAATAATATGCGGGCCATGGGGTATAAAAAGACATGTGATCCTCGTATTTGTTCGTTTACCAACCGTTTAGAGGTCCCTGCTCACTGGTGCACCGAAATTGGCTGTTCAAATGTCAGGAAACAGACCCCCTGTGCCCTATCATGGGTGCACCCACCCCAAAATCCAGCTCTGGTGCGTGGAATCTTTTTGGGGTTCAAACCTGTTCTGAACCCCAAACGAACCGGACCTGGGGTCCAGTTCGAGGTTCGGAAAATTGCCCGAACCGGACCTAAGGTCAGGTTTGAGGTTTGAAAATTTTAGCAAAAAACCGGACCTGACCGAACCCCGGCAACACTACTACCATTCCAAAAAATGCACTTGTCAAACACTGTTGGTTGGGCGTAGTTCCGCAAGAGTTACAAGGCCTCAGTTACGCCGAGAGCGTGATGATTGCAAAAATCAGACACAACAGATGTGTAATTCGAGTTAATTCTGGCCGAGTTGGGATCCATGCAAATGCGATTATGTTTGCACAACCTGTACTGAAAGTTTACCCTCACGAGATGAAATGCGCGAAATCCTAGCTTTTGTTTTCACTGGTTCCACTGCCCCTACCCAGGAAGACTTTGATTGCACGCCAATGTTGGTGCGCAGGGATAAAGTTGCCGCTGCCTTGAACTGGCTGAAGTTGAACCATGAAGGCTATGCAGACTTGGAAACATCAGAAGAGAACCTCCTGTCATACAAGCACCGCTATATTCCGGTTGTCATTGACTACAGAAAAACTACCTCAGAGCCTCACAACTCTATTCCAATGGTGGCGTGGAGCATGGACGACAGCAACGAAGAGCACAGAACCTCAGAGGGTCAATGCTCATTTGCCGTTCATGGTCTCACTGGTGCAGAATATTCAGACGCAAGTATGTGAACTATCAAGGCCATTGCTCTGCAACACTTGACTCAACAAGGCAGCATGCTGGGTATCAGACGCGCTGATGACCCAGAGCCTATGTATCGAAATGTTGAAGCTTATCCTGGGATGTTCCCTTGGCTTTTCCCTTACGGTAAAGGTGGTATGGGCCACCCAACTCACTGAAATCTAATGTCCGATGTTGTCCGCAAAAGAAATCTATTGCTATACCACGACAAATGTTTCCAGACTGACATGTATTTTCTGATGATAGCCTTTAACCACAAACAGATAAAAGGGGCATCCACAAGCAGCAAAGCTTTTGTAAAGCGCTCAAATTTCGCTGATGTATCTAGAAGATTAAGGAGAATCAATCCTGAGGTCGCAGGCAACATTGCTGACTGGCTGGCTGAAGGCGAGTATGTGAAACCACAAACCGAACAGGAAAAGGATTGCTTTGATCTCATGCATGATCTCGACGGCATTGGTGCCCACGTACCAGGTGCTGCAACCAGCAAACATCACCAACGAAATCAGATCTGGTCGAAAACAGCCTTCATGGGTGCTCCGAGTCGGTTTGTGACCATGGCTTGGAACAATAACAGTCACCCATTAGCATTGTATTACGCCCAAGAGGACATGGTGTTCAGACCTACACATATGGCTAGTTCATTTGGGTACCCAAATGAACCACATATATAGCCGGCTACTGGTGGATATGCTAGGTCACAGCCATCCGTTTTGTACCACAAACGGAGCGGCAAATACACTGCGGGCAAGGCCCGTGGCTGTGCATTCATGGCAGTTGATCCGCGTATCATGGGCATTTGCCATGGCATTTGCCACGGCGTTGGACAAGCATCGGTGATTTCCCCTTTGTCTTATGTAATGTCCGACCCACCGCGGATCGAAAATATAAATTTACTTCGTTCCCACGGACATGGGAGTGGGCCGCTGTTCCCAACCAATAATGGATAGATATGATATGGATTGACAGATGTGTGATCAAGTCGGTGCAGATGCAAGATAAAGTCCATGAAGAACAATGATCAAATCCCCGCACCCTCTCCACTCCCTCCATGGCGAAGAAAAAGATCTGCACCTGCCCGGAGTGCATCCAGCACCATTGCACTGATTCTAATGGCCAGAAAATAAAGGGGCGCAAGGTCACCCAGCAGCTTCGCCGGATCCACGAACTCACAGCAGCTGCCAATCGTTCACCGGATTATGCGAAAGCCCCTACTTCCTACCCTGTTGGTATCGACGAAACCTCCGATGAAGAAGAGGATGGGAAGGCTAAATCAGGGAGCTCGTCAGGTGTGCAATACTTCTGCAAATCTTTTTTGTTGAATGACAAAACACCTGTTGTTCACAGGCATTGTGATCGACCACACTCTCGTTATACAACTCTGGGCAGCTTTGCTCATCTGGTTCAATCTGAAGGCTGGTGTCAGCCGCGAAACTGCGAACACTATTCTAAAGGCTCTTCAATTTATCCTCACCACTTTTCTTGAGCTTCTGCAGGCAGCCTTGGCTGCACAGGGGATCCCTGTTCAGCTTCCAAAACTGCGGACTCCCAGCGACCTTCGAACCATCTACCGGAACTACAGCATTGAACCTGAGATCGTTCGAACTGCCTGTTGTCCCAAATGCTATACCCTCTACCCGTCCCTGGAAAAAATGCCAGAGAAATGTACAGCAAAAGTTTCAAAAAAATCACGGATCAGCTGCAAGGCAGAACTTTGGCGGACACAGCGCTTGGGAAAAGAATCTAAAAGAGTTCCCATAATAACATTCAACACACAGAAATTTGAACCTTGGCTTGAATGGTTCCTCTCGCGGAAGTCTATAGAGGATTATCTGGCCAAATCATATCAGAGACCAGCTTCTGCAGATGGAGCAGAGATGTCAGATCTTCAGGACAGTCCAGGGTGGAAGGAGCTTAAGAAGTTGGGAGACAAATACAACTTGGTCTTTGGGTTGTACATTGATTGGTTCAACCCACGGTCAACCAAATTAGCAGGTGTGTGATTAGACCCAAATTTCTGGTAGAAACTGATGCATGTTGTGGATAGGAAAACAAGTCTCCATTGTGGGGCTAACCCCATCGCCCAAGAAACCATCTGCCACAACCCTGATACATCTACTTGATCCACTCATGAAGACAGTCCTCTCATATGATTTCCCAGGGAAAATCATAAACATGTATTCCCATCCTGAAGGTGTCAGAGTTACAGCACGGATTGTTCCTCTTGTAGCAGACCTTCCAGCAGCCCGAGAAGCGGGCGGATTTCTCTCATACTCAGCCAAAATGTTTTGCTCCTTCTGCCTTCTCACCAGTGATGAGAAAGGCCGACTGGACTACTGGGCATGGCCAATGCGAATAGGTGCTACTGTGCTTAAACAGGCAAAATCATGGCTTAGACAGCCAACCAAGAAACAAAGGGTCAGCATGGAGAGAAAAACTGGGGTCCAGTGGTGCTCTCTGCATATTCTCTGGTACCATAACCCTGTGAAGGACACTATATTGGGTTTCATGCACAATTGGCTTCAAGGTGTGCTTGAACATCATCTGCGTGTCCTTTGGGGAATAGGGCGAGATGCTCGACGAACAAAAAATCTTGCAGAGCTTGATGCAGAAGATGATGATCTTTGGACTGATGATGATATATCTGAGGCTGGTGGAGGGGCAGATGCGCAAGATGTACTGGATGATGAGGAGAATTTTAACCCTGATAAATTTGCTAAGTGGTGGGAGGAATATATGCGCGCTACACAATCTGAGAAGAAGAGGAGGACGATGATCAAAGGACTCCCACAGGCACCCCAATGATGGATATTGATGACCCAATGGATGGTTCAATGTCGGAAGCTACTTCTGTTCCAGAGTCAAGCCATCTCAATGATACAGACAGTGAAAATGAAGATAATGAGGATAATGAATTTGAAGATATTGGGGTACGAGGATCATGGAAGTTCACGAAGGAACACCTACAGAATATTCGCCAGTGCATTCAAGAGGTCTCCCTCCCTACGCACGTGTCTTGTCTGCCAGGGAATCTGGGTGAAGCAAGGCATGGAAAATTGAAGGCAGAGCAATATTTAACCTTGTTTTCAGTCATCCTTCCACTTGTTTTACCGGAGATGGAACTCGTTGATGATCCAGCAAGGCACCAAGCCATGCTCCAGAACTTCTGTTGTGTGGTTGGATGCACAAATACTGTTGCATCTTTCAAAACCTCGAACTCTGCTGCAGATTTGTTCATGGACCACTACAGCGACTACTTCTCTTCCATTCAGACCCTATTCCCAGATGTCAATGTTCTCCCAACACACCACTATGCGATGCACATTCCAGATATTCTCAAAAACTGGGGCCCTCTAGCAAGCCAGAACGAGTTTATGGGTGAACGAGTCAATGGCCTTTTGCAGAAAATCAAAACGAATGACCACTTTTGTAAGTTTTAGCCCCAGATTCTGACTGAAATTACAACTTCTCACTCACTAAATTTAGATGACATGGACTATACCAGACTCCACCACTTTTCACGTCTTGCACGCTTACTCGCAAGGAAGCATGACAAGTCCCTACAGGACAGCAATAATGCAGCAATGCAAGGCCTTGACAACATTCTTGATCCTGTTGATCCCAAGACACTCCAGACACCCACTGAGCTAGATGGGGAACATTTAGCTACATTTTTGGCCAAGAAGAGTCAAAACATTTCCCGGCCATTATATACCTTGATCCTCAGGTATCTGTCTTTGGTTGGGGAGCACAAGCTCAGTTTTTATGGCACTCGCAATGCAGCCGGGGCAATAACTCTTCCCGACCCAGATCATCGGTCCATGATACTGCCACCCCGAGGAAGACAGCGCCAAAAATTCCATCTGGACAAGCGCACATACAGCACAGCCTCCTCCCATACATCCAACAGTTTAATTCAATTCTACCAGCCAGGAATGGGTAACCAGACTTCTACAGGGGTTATCACAGGCATTTTGCAAATCACGCTTGACAATATTATCAGAACTTTTATTATTGTTAACAAACACCGACACCTGCCTATCCAGTTCTATGCGGATCACCCAGAATTAAAGGCTTCGGTCGTGGATCTGCAGCCACAGGATGATGGAATGGTGATAGAACCCCGCCATGTTATCATGCAGCTGACCACTTGGAAACGGCCTGCAGGCATTTATGATGCTGATAAACCTGTGTTAGTGATCTGCTGGGCACTGAATCGAGGTCGTCGATAGATAACCACTCATTTGGGACCCTATATACTTTGTTTTACCTTGCTATTATTTTTTAACTCATTATTCTCATTTCGCTGAGGGAGTGCGTGGAATAGCTGCAATTGTTATGGGAGACTGGTAATATGCACTAATTTGATAATTTGAGGTCATTTGTGCTTAGTGGTCCATCCCCCAGTTTATTTTCTAATGAACATTTCGGCGTGATTTTGATTTGGCTCCAAACAACAAGCCAAACAAGAAAATCGCAAATTTAATGAGGGAGTGCGTGGAATAGCTGCAATTGTTATGGGAGACTGATAATATGCACTAATTTGATAATTTGAGGTCAGTTGTGCTTAGTGGTCCATCCCCCAGTTTATTTTCCAATGAACATTTCGGCGTGATTTTGAGTTGGCTCCAAACAACAAGCCAAACAAGAAAATCGCAAATTTAATGAGGGAGTGCGTGGAATAGCTGAAATTGTCATAGGAGACTCATAGTTTGTATTACTTTGAGAATTCGAGGGCAGTTGCGCTTAGTGGTCCATCCCTCAGTTTATTTTCCAATGAACATGTCGACGTGATTTTGAGACCAAAACTCTATTGAACAAACTCGCAAAAAAAGAACATCTAAGAGAGAAACAATGTAATTAAGGGCTAGAGCCAGAGGCCAACTCCTCGTCGACCTCCATCTCGTCCTCGTCATCTCCCTCATCCTCTGTATCCTCGAGATTAATTTCCTCCTCCTCCTCGTCATCTTCAGCATCGGATTTGGGGAGTGCATCGATCTCCTCTTGAGACGGGATGTCATAATACTCAAGAACATCATTACCATACATTTCCATAAACTCCTTCTTGCCCATCGTCTTCCAGTCCTCGTGCACCTCATCGAAAGCAAATTCTTCGAGAGGAAATGCGACGCCGGTCTTTGCGTACCGTGCACGCTCCTTCACGGTGAGTGCGTTGAAAAACTCCGGAGTGAAGTAATCGACTGGAACATCGGGTGGAAGAATAGTCCCGAACTGAGAAGCGGGGGGGAAAGGATCGGTGAAAATACGAGGCTTGGGCGCTCTGAAGTGACACTAGTTAATTTGCGAATTAAAATGGGGCCGCTTGAACATACTTTTGGCCCGGTTTTCCGTTGCGCTTGCGATATGCCTCAGCAGCGGGATCAAGGATCTCATGAAAGAACTTGGCCGGAATAGGACTGCGCCCAGGTTTGTCACGCGTATAGCACGCCCCATCCCTGTGTTCGTCGTCTGAATGGGCCTCCTCGACGCAAGCCATGCGCAGCACCGGCTTTCGAAGACCCATCCCGGTAGCTGTCTTGAACCGAACTTGACTCAGCTGAAAACCATTTGTCGGAAGCAGCGAAGACAAGAGAACACACAAAACACACACCCGGGCGCGGGCTTTGTACTCGACACCGTTCTTGACCGACTGGGCCAGACTACCAGGGCGGCGCCTCTCCATCTTAATCTTCTGAGCCAATGTTCCGTAGATGTAATTGTCGTACATATCACCGAGGAGCGCGGTGTTATCGGCGACCTTTATGTTAACTTCCAAAGCGGAGAGGGCGAACGAAGAGGAAAGGAATTGGAACCCGGAAACAGCGAGGTGGCGATGAAGCTGGTTGTATCGGGACTGTACCGGCCCTTCAAGGTCAGGACAAAATCCCTGCAAGCCGGCTTTCAGAATCATGGTGAAGACGGTGGCAAGATGGACTTCAGGAATGCGCGCGATGTCGTTGGCAATGGGCCCCGAAATTCTCTTGGCATCCTTGACGAGCTTAGTCGCAAGCTCCATCGCTGCACTTACGGCCGTCCTCGATTCGTCGACGAGGCGTTGCATGTGCTCATGAAAATCCTCGACGTCGTCGTAGCGCTTGTCGTAGTGTTTCTGCGCCTCGAGGGAGGAGGGGAGAATATCTGTCTGTGTGAGCATACCACATAATCCCCGAATGAAACGCTGGAAGGCGCGCTGCAATTTTAATTGGTTACTCCGATGTGAAACAGCGAGAGAATACACAGATCGGACACACCTGCGTCAGCTTCGCCTCCGGGGGAACCTTCTTCGGACTAATACCCCAGCGATTGCGGACCCGCTTCTTGGTTGAGTCGTCTCGGGAGCCGTGTTTGCATTTGTACCCATACCAGCAGCTCCAGAGGTGCGAGCCGATGTGTTGCCCCCAGTATCTGCTGTACCGGCGGAGGTTGAGGCCCCTGCGCTGGCAGAAGCCGAAGCGCCGCCTGTTCGAGCTTTCTTTTGGGAGGAGGTTCCAGTCCCAGTCGCAGGATCCTCCTCCGTGGGACTGGCGCGGCGCTTGCGTGAAGTGCCATTCGAACCAAAGTTAACTTTGGGCTTGCGCCTGGGGCGAGTCGTCGATTTAGGGGCCATTGTAGTATGAAAAGGAAAATGGAAAGGATTAGATGAAAGAGAACGCTCAATGAAAGAGAATAATAATTTGACATCAATCATCATTGATGCCTTGACCTCGAAGCAACTGCATGGGCGGGCGCGCCTCGAAATTATCGCGGCTCAGCTGTGAAAGCAATGCAGGGAGTTCGAAGCAAAAAAAACAATGCTTCTCAGTACATGTATAGCTCATTTGTGCAGCTCAAGATAGCGATAATTTCAAGGACACGGCAGATGTGGAAGTTGAAGGGCAGCAGTGAGTTGAGAAAGAGTTCTTGATGGGATTCAGAGGGGATCCAAAGGCCAAGAGAAAGATTCTTTGCAGATCCAGGCAAGGGACGATGGTGGTAGAAAGCAAGAGTATGGCTCACGCCATGTCATCTTCCCGACAATGCAACGTGGTGCTATTCTCACGTCGGTCCGAATTTCCGAACAATTTGTGCAACGCCGTGGCAAATGCCCATGACACGCGGATCAACTGCCATGAATGCACGGCCACGGGCCTTGCCCGCAGTGATAGATAGGCCGTTCTCTTGGAATTGCAATGCTAATACAGTCTTCAAGGAGCACTATGAGGAGGTTCTGAGGATGATGTGCCAATGGCAGCATCTAAAGCTGCTCAAACGTGCCGGGTGCGCTCACACCCCCAAAGCAGGGGAGTGTGTACTCCTCTGCCCCCGTGCCCACAGCCTGGAAGAACCTCCCACCAAATTGGGAGAAGGTTCCTTTTGAGAAAGTGTGTGTGGGTCCCATTCAAATAGACGAACCCTTACCCATTGCTTTTAGTTTTATTTATGAGCTGTTTCTGGTGCTTGACACGAATTTTCGGCTCAGGCGCAAGGACGTCTCGTCCGAGGAGAGGGACCCAGGTCTGGTGAGGGGATGGGCGTTCTTTGGGGAGGTGACGGCGTATATGACGCATTTGGATCGCTACTGGGCCCAGAAACAAGAGGTGTTTGTTTACAGCAGGTCAAGAAGTAAGTTATTAATGGGGTAATGCAGCGGAGTACCTGCGTGGCCCATGATGCGGTAGACAAACCAGATCGTGAATCGCTGGGAACGGTGCCATCAGGGATTGGCACAGTTAACTGCGCACGACACAACATGAAGTGTCCCAACGGGGTGGGTGACTTGCAGAAAGGGGAACGGTATGTGCATTTAAAATGTGCATTCGACATTGTACTAACAGCGTTGAAACAGATATCTAAACATGGACTACCTATTCTTCATGAGCCTCGCCGGCAGCCCACTTACCTGCCTCTACGTCTCCTATGATATTGTGTGCCAATGGCACAAGAACATCTGGGAGCATATGAAGGTTTTCGCTGAGTACAAGGGCGTCCAGTTCAAGCAGGGCAAGAAATACATTGTCTTCCTGGTGCCCAAGTTCCACCTGCCAGCGCACATCGAGCTCTGCAACATCTTGTTCTCATTTAACCTCACCCCGTTTGTCGGGTGAACGGACGGGGAGGCGCCTGAGCGTGGCTGGGCAGATGCGAACCGCCTGGCCAATAGCACAAGTATCTCAGGGCTGGGGGCTCGACGGGACACGCTCGACATCTATTTCCAGTACTGGAATTGGAAGAAGATCGTGGCACTGGGTATGTCCTTGATTGCATGGCAGATCGGCTGGTTTTAACACATTTACAGGGTGTACACTGTTAGAACAGATTCAAAAAGCTGTCCCCCTCATGCTGGAGACCCAGGAGGCATGGGTGGACCTGGAGGCATCGTTCCCTCCGGGTATGATCGAGGCCGGGATGGCAATGGCAGTTGCCTGGGAGGCTGATGATAGAAACCCGAACCCGTTCAAGTAAACGGTCAAGCACGTGAACCTGCCAGAGGTTCGGCGCAAACTGGCAACTATTGCCTCCGAAGACGTCACCCACAAGAGCATTGGCAGGGACATGCATAAGACGGAAATGCTCTCGATGGGGCTGCAGTTGGAGGAGCAGCAGTACATTATTCTTCTGCTCTATGGGGATAGGCAACTAACCGTTAGAATAGGCGAGCGCTCGCGACTCATATGGCGCACATTGGCGCCCACGAGACAACAGATCAAGGGCAATGACAAATCAAGCAGGAGACGAAGCTCCACCACAAGATCGACACCTGGATGGCGGTCCAGCAGCTGTTCATCCCCGAGGTAACACTGCTGCAGGAGCAGGAAGATGCAGCGCGTAAACGGGTGGCCACGACGCAGGCACTAGCAGGGGTACAAGCCCAGGAGATGAAGTTGTGGCTTCTGTCGGCAATTGGCAAGCGCGCACAGTGCAACAATCGCTGCAGGACTACGAATATCAGCTCCACAAGGGCAGGCATTCGCGGCGCTCGATGAGTGACCACCATTTGATTTCTGTCCAATTGACATGCCAGCCAGACGAGGAGTATGGGCCAGGAATTTGGAACTTACCTATTTATCTCCTTAAAACACCAAGATTCATGAACTACATTTATATCCGTTCAAAGAAGCTCGCAGAGGAGCTGGAAGAGTTGAACCGCACTGAGCGGCAAACCCAGCAGAACATCCAAAGCCTTTGGCACAAATTCAAGATTGACCTTACTGCAGAAGGTAAAAAATGCTCCCGCTTGGTCAAAGGAAGAACCTGCCAGCTCCACACCTGGAAGGCACAGAAACACCTTGTTATCAATGATGCAGATATGCCTACTGAGGACAAACATCTCGCAATTCTGCACCTGGAGAGAAAGATTGAAACCTATCTTAGGGAAGAAGCTGACCATCAGAAGGCCCAGTCAGAGGCTCGGTACGACATTGAAGGTGAAAGTCTGAAGACTGACTATTGGACTCGTTCCACCAAGGAATATCACCTGAGGAACACTATAAATGAATTTAAGACAACAGATAATGATTCAACTGTGCCCTGCTTCGAAACTCGCCCAAAGCGAATGGCCAAGATGGCCTGGGATTACCATGAGGCAACACAATATGTTGATGTTTCCAACGATGACTATGGTCGAATGAGGTACACTGAGGAAGTGCTTGAAAAGTGTGATGCAAGGTTATCTCAAAATGAATACAATGAAATGAAAAAGAATCTTACAGAAGAGGATATACAAAATGCATTGAAAATGACCAACAATAGCAAAGCCCCGGGGCTAGATGGCATCCATACGAATTTTTCAAAGCCATGGACATTGAATACAAAAAATATAAAGACAAGCCAGGCAGGGCTTTTAACATTTTGGGATTCCTGGCGCACTTATACCGCAACATTGGACAGTTTGGATTATCCGATGGATGCAACTTCAACATGGGATGGTTATGCCCCGTGTTCAAAAAAAGGAGACACAGGTCTCATTAGCAACTACAGGCCAATTACGCTGTTGAACACAGACTACAAGCTTATGACAAAGGCTTATTCTATTCGACTAATGAATGTTGCCCCTTCTTTGATAACACCGGACCAAGCAGGCTTCATGAAAGGGCGGAAAATTGAAGACCAGGTCAAATTAGCGAAATTTCTGCTGAACTATGCTGAAGTTGCAGAAGAAGATGGTGTACTTATCGCCCTTGACCAAGAGAAGGTGTATGATCAAATTAACCATGATTACCTTCTCCGTGTTCTCGACCCTATGTGATTCCCTCTCAAATTTTCAAAGATAATCAAAAGTCTGTACACTGACACCAAAACTATAGTGATGATCAATGGTGAACTCAGTGATCTGTATGCTGTTACCAGGGGTGTGAGGCAAGGTGATCCCCTCTCCTGCTTATTATTCAATCTGGCTATTGAACCGCTTGCATGCCTGCTGTGGAAATCTGATCTTGAGGGAGTAGTCATTCCCGGAACAAATAAGACTCTAGTGGTATCGCTTTTTGCTGACGACACCACAATCTACTTGAAATCCACTGACTCCATGGAGACTCTGTGGAGCATTCTACACCTCTAATGTGCAGCATCTACTGCAAAATTCAATGAGCATAAAACTGTGCTCCTTCCTTTTGGGACGTCCTCCTATCATCAAAAATTCATAAGAGAAAGACGAATCAATGATCACTCCCCCATTGGTGACATCAACACAACTATTAGAATTGTGCCTGATGCCGAGAGCTGCCGCATGCTAGGTGCATGGATCAGCAATAACATCCCTTACACCACACCATGGCCTTCTGTCCTTGAAAAAATTAATACTGATCTCATGCGCTGGCACGCAACAACACACCCGACTCTTGAAGGCAAGTGTCACATCATTAGTATGGTAATTGGAGGTCGAACACAGTATCTAACCAGAGTCCAAGGGATGCCAAAGAACATCACACAATCAACCCTATTAGTGGCATTGCCCGTAAAAACTGTGGATGCCCATCTTGCAGCAGAGATTGAAATGAACTTGATTGTGTACACCCTGGCAAATGCATTGAAACCGCCCAGACATTGATAGACTGTATTATGCCAAAGTGGAATCCACTAGCTCCACCAGCAGACCTTTGCAACGACCTTAAACTGACAGGAGATGAATTAGAAGCTAACCAAGGAGAGGTCGAAATTGATAAACCAATGACCTATGATCCAAACTTCCGATTATCCAGCACCACGAATGACTTCCGCATCTTTGCTGTGGATGATTCAATGAATGAGATTCCAGCACAACGACAACTCCCATTGGAGCCACTCCCAGATCGAATAACAGCCTTTCTACATATCAAGGTCTTGCGTGCTGGTCAGTATGACCCTCAAATTATGGCAAGATTCAAAATTGTTTCAGATGAGCTCAACGAGGATGCAACTGTGAACCTCACATTTGACGATCCAACCATAAAAATCAACTTCAGATCAGGGATATTGGGGGCTACCCTCACAGTGCTGCAGAAAATCCCATGCAATTCCCCCTTACTACTATGCTCTTTGTCCGACTATCTGCTCAAAACTTTGATTAAAGAGAGAACAAAATCTGAAAATGACATGCTGGACCCAAGTTTCCTGCTCTTCAAAGCAGTCTTTACAGCTCTGAATGAGCGAGTGGCACGAACACAATTCAAACACACAAAAATCACCTTCCCCATCACTCCAGGTATTGATTTATACCCTCCGCTTGAGATTGATACCCAAATCGATTTAATGTTCAGTTGCCTGGGTATTCTAATCTCACAAGGCTCACAGCGAATCTTTACAAAAATCATTAAAGGCAGACACTCAGAACCGTTCAGGAAGGCAACATTTATCAACTTAGATCGTATCCGGTGCTCCGTGCATGAAGTCTCTGGTTACACTCCTACCGATGAAACAATTTGGAAATCTATACATTCCACAAATCTGAGGCGACTGCACCGTGAATTATTCTGGAAGTCAATTTACAACATTTTCAGAGTCAGCGACTTCTGGACACACATTGACAATCTTGAAGCTATTGCAGTCTGCCCAACATGTGGTGTCCCGGAGAGCCTTGAACACATTGCGATGGAATGTGATGCCTCAGGGGCAAAGTTAATTTGGCGACTGACTGAGGAACTCTGGGCGATGAAATATTCCAACTGGCCCACCCTCAGTTGGGGACTCATCTTGGGCTGCAACCTAGTTAAATTTAAGCACTCAAACAGGAAGATTATCCCTGCTATGGGACGATTATTTGCCATTCTGGTATCCACGGCCTGGCACATGATCTGGAACATCCGGAATGATAAGGTTCTGAAGAACCCACACCGTAACATTACAGATGTTGAGATTCACAACAGATGGCTGAAATCTGTGAATTCTGCACTAGGACGAGATTGAATCCTCACCAATAAAATGAAATTTGGTAATCTTGCGCTGAATAAAGATCTTGTCCTAAGAACATGGAGTGGTCTGCTAATGAATGAAGACGCTCTGCCGGGCGATTGGACTTACACAGTGGGGGTTTTAGTGGGTATACAGCCATTGACATTGAATGATCCAAGAAATGGGATAGGATAAATTTATTATGGCTGGAGTCCCACACTATGGTACTTGTGCGTAATGGCATTTCCTCCCTGGACAACTTCCCCAGCATTAACTGGATTTATCTGGTAGACCCAGTGGATGACTTTTGGAATGCTTCTGCAGACTGAATTTCATTATCCCAAATGCTCCAAAAAAAAAAAAAAAAAAAAAGGCAACTGCTTACAAATAAGATAAGATATGTCGGCTAGGACTCTGTGCCTAAAAGGAGTCGTATGTACAGTGCGTGGGGAATGTGTAGTCGAAAATGAAATCCAGAGTCCCATCCTGCTCAGTATGGCGCATCCTGGGAAGCCGCGCTAGCGCGGTAGGACATGGCACTGCCGGTTGATTTGTCCCACGTCGAAGGTGCTGGGCCCCGTGTCGCTGTCAACCTCTTTTCCTTCCCCAAAGACGCTCGCGCCAGTCGCAGGAACGATGCTCCCTCCCTTTCCAACGTCTGGAGCATACACTAGTCACGGAACTGACGCTGGTACTTCAGCCCCTTCGCAAACTCGAGGATCAAGTTGATGTCCTCATCCATCGCCTCGGTAAATGTCCGCCGGTCTCCCTCAGCCTGCGTATCCACAAGATCGTCATTGTCGTCATCCCAATCCGGTGCCATGTCATCCCAATCTGCTGCCATATCCACGGCCTGTAACTCTCCACGAACATTCCCCAAAGACTTGTCTGGCGCGGAATCAGCGTCTGACAGCGGCCAAAGGGACGGATGCGCCCAGAACGGTGCTGTACGTCGGCGCTTGACCTCCAGGAAGAATACAGGAGGGACGGGCTCGACGCCCTGCACGACGTGTTTGCAAAGAAGGAACCGGGAGGTCGGGAGCGACAGACAGGTGCATAGCATCTTTTTCGTATCCGTTTTGTACGCAGGGTTCATGGGGATCGTTATAGGTGTGCTCTCGAGCTTCTTCCACGCGCGCTTGAAGTCCTTGCGCCAAGATGGGAGCTCCCGATATCGCCCAGTGTCCGTAAGCAACCGTTCGAGTTTTCGTTAAAAAGTCGGCACTAACTTGACGATTAAGATCCACGCAAGTAGATCAAAGCAGGGCATGTGGAAATGGTGTAAAAAGTCGTGTTTAATACGACGCCAGCTGTGAATGGTGAGTGCGTGTATGCAAGACTATGGCACGGCACTTACTGGCTCTCGAGAATCATCGTCGTTTCAGAACAGGGATCTCCGGATGTACCGAACGTGCCCAAAGCTCCCAGCGCGAACTCCTATACCAGTTCTCCCATAGGTAAGCCCACATCTCCCGCAATTCATGCTCAACACAGAACTTATACATCTGGGTAACTGCCCAGCGCTTTATGCCTTCAGGACTCGGGTGGGCATATCCGGGGAGTAGCAGGTGGGCACAATAATGCTTCTCCATCATGGTCAGGATGGGCTCACAGTAGCTGATCGGACAGAAGGTGCGCCTCGGCCCTCTCCCCTTTCCATCCTCCTCCTCACTCTCACTCCTAGACGCCACGTCAGCAGCTGGCTTTGGCTTCTTCTGCGTCGCCTTCAGCACTACTGCAGCCGGAACACGCTGATTCATTGGACGAGCGAGGGTCTGCGGCGTCGGTATTCCGTGTCGGCTTTGTGGTGCGCCCAGATCTGGTTTGCACCGGTGCATGAGTGTCCAGCCCCTCATTTTCCTTCCCCATGGTAACCCTATTCGTTTGAGAGGCTCGGCGCGTCGCTAGCATGCCGCTTTCGATTGATGCCTCTCGATTGGACTCGACAGTGGTACGCACACGACTAGCAACCTTGGGTGCTTCGGCTGCCGCTCCTGCTCGCTCTCCCTCGTTTCGCGACGCTGCTTGTGGCACTCCGCGCTCTCTGATTGGTGCAAGAGGTTGACGGGCCAGGAGAGTGATGCACAGGCCATTTGGCAAGGTCAGCCTCTGTGGCTGCTGTCACTCGGAGGCTGGTACAACGGGTGAAACGATGTCGGGTACACCTCTGCATCCGCCTTCCCCGCCGGAACGAAAGCCACATCGATGAAGGAGAATTCCGCGTGCGCGCGGCCCGGATCGTATGGGGTTGTCGCAAGCTTCGTGCTTGCAAGCTGGGTGCACACTGCGCGACGTAGATGCCACCAAAAAAGGCTGATCTTCGCCTTCCAGACATCTAGGAGCATGCCGATCTCCGCCATGTCCTTGTCGACGTGTGTGAATTTCGCAATGATGCTGTATGTGTCGCGGACACATTTTGCCCAAGCTGTAAGTGCCTTCGTCCGCTTTCCTTGATCTATTGAAAATGCTGCTGATAAGAGCAGGTACGATAAGGGGAACCCCGCGCCCTCCTGCTCTCCCATGATGCTATACAACTCGAGGTGCTTCGAGTTCGTGTTATCTGTACCCTCACTTTCCTAATTAGGTCAAGAGCGCATACAAGTCGCGTCAACGCCGACCTCGACGATCTTTCCCTTCAGCGGCATTGCGATCTTCTTCATGCCCCAACAGACCATCTCCACACCTTCCGGAATGTCCATCGGCTCAAAGATATCAATATCATCGGTATGTTCTTCAAGCAGCTTCTTGGTCGACAGAAGCTGATCATTGTCGAAGCGCCAGAATGGCGCGCTCTCCTCCATCCACGCCCTGTGGATTTGGGCGGCTGTAACGCTGGGGAAGGCTTCCTGCACCTTGGTGACCATCGCCACCGGTGTCAGCCACTCAACGTTCTCACGGATCATGTCGAGAGCTTCGACAGGCATCGAGACATCGGCGTAGCCAACGTGCTTGCCGGTGTGCTTGAGCTGGACCGTGACATCCAGTACGTCTTCGTTGTTCTGTGCCTGGCATAGTTTACTTCCACAGGGGAACCTCTTCATGCCATGAAATAAGATGAGCTTAACTTAAGTCCTGGGCGGTTCGACCGCATGGCGGACTTCAGTTGTGCAGAACTTGAGTTCTACAATAACTATCCCCGTAGCATCCTGGGAGCACATATATTACTTAGGTAGTACCTTAAGGAACTTAAGTTCAGCCCAAACTCAAGTTTCGTCCAAAACTTATGTTCTATTCATAACTGAAGTACCCCAAAGTTACAACTGAAGTGTCCTCGACGGCAACTTAAGTGCCGCTGTATACTGCCCATGCTGTACCAAAAATCCATGTATGCTAAACCCGAATTTGGAGTCAGTAAAAATGAGTCTGTGCGTGACTTGGCCCGGAGGCGACGATCCGCGGGGACGCGGTGCTCTTGTGCGGGGTGTGTGCATGGGCAGATGGAGAGGGACGGGAAAGTGGGTGGTGAGGGGGTGGTGCAGGGAATGATGTGCGACAAGGCCGAGGGAGCTGAGGAGCAAGTCTGTCACAGTTAAGACCTGAGCGTCCACTCTCGGTATGAAGAGAGGGATTGGGTAGTGCTCGTGGTAGATCTCAAAAGATGATGGAATAAAAGGTTAACTACGACAGCGCAAAAGCTACTCTACTTATACTGTCTAGGGAACCGTGTGAACTAATCTATATATACTACTACTACCCTTAACCGCATGTTCTTAAAGTCCTTGCTGTGTCCTCATGTCCTATCGTCATCTCTGACATCATCGTGACGTCATTTCATCGTCATCCCTTCCGTCGGGCCTGTCTTAGTCATAGCCTCTTTGTCATCCGGCGCTTAGATCTCGGGCGCTTAGATAGGCGTTGGAACGATAGATCTTATCTAATCGTGACAAAGTCAGGTGAAAGGAAGGAGTCTGAAGAAAGACAAGTCATCACACCTGCATTGCTCTTTTCCATCTTTCCCCCTCTCCTTCTTCCTCTTGTCGTCTTGTTTGTCGGCGGGTGGCATCGTGTTTGTCGGCGGGTAGCATTGTACAATCTGAATGAATGGCAAGAAAGATGTTGTCGTTGAGGCAGCTAGGAGCGGTGCCTGGCACTGGGCCCTGGCTTTACAGGCAGTTGGTTGATTGATGGTGGGCGTGGCATGGTGGTCAGGAAAGAGAGAAGGGAATGAGTAACATGTGACGTTCCTGAATCACAAGGGTGGCATTGATCGCCAAACACCGCACGACACATCACTTCGACTTAGCTCTGACTTCAATGAGCTCTTCTCGACATTCACCCTCGCATAGAATTCCAGACTTTGTTCATATCACCCTGTGCAAGCTCAAGCTGCACTGTCCACTGAAGTCAACACCGTTCCGGTTCTGGTATGCCACCCTTGTGCCCAACCTGTGCCACCCTGTTCATAAAACATTGCATAGTGTTGAGAACTCACTATGCGACCCCATAGGTCCCCAGTATCGTTTATCCTTGCCAGGGGTGAGTTTCTGGGTTGTGTCCTTATTTTCCCTCAATATTAATATCACTTTGCCGATTCATGCCACATTCTGGAACTCAAGTTGTACAGGAACTTGAGTTCGGGTGAAGAACTTAAGCGCTCGAGGAGAACTCCAGTTCGGGACTCAAGTCTTAAGTACTATCGCATCACATACGTATGAACTGAACTGCAATTGCAAACTTAAGTTCTGGCGACTAACTTAAGTTGTCTGCATGACTTAAGTTCACACCTAATACTGAAAACTTAAGTTCTAATGGATATACAGTTATGGTACACCTATGGTACATCTCTACTGTATATAAGCAGGACTTAAGTTCTATGGAAACTCAAGTCTTCCATGCGGTCGAACCGCCTAGGACTTAAGTGGAGCTAATAAAGTATTTGTCATGCCAACATTGTCGGGATTACAGATATCCAGGTTTTGTGATGCCTTGGATTTCTTTTTGCGTGCTTCATCCTGACTACACCAGAGCCTCACTCGATGCCCATTTTTCAGCTTCTTATGGTCCTTTACACTATAGCAGGTACGTTCCATCAGTATTCAGCTTATGATGTGACTGAAAATATCTCGCATGTAAATCGATAGTGACTGATCTTCCAAATTTCTGTGGAGACCATTTGGACACGCTGTCTCGGGGAGACCATAGGATCGTAAGGTATGGTATATGGAAGTTTATTGCTTTCCCCCCGCTGAATTCCGCTCTCAGCGCCTCGTAGAAGCTTTCAGTGTCTGAAAACGCTTCAGTGATCTAGTTTAACGTCAGAAAAGGTGAGCGGATAGTTTAAAGCCCATACATCATCCTCATCGTCTTCCTCCCCACACATGTCGCCATCAGACTCTTCTTCGCCGGCATCTGCTCGGGCATCGATGCCAGCATCAGGGTGGTCTGTTCGCCGCCGCGTGGCTGGTCTGCTGTCCGCACTGCCGAAAGACTCCCTTCTTCGCTTCGTGGGTCCGGTGCTGGTGCTCTTATTCGCTTTTGCCGAGGCTCTCGCCCTGCTGTCTTTTTGATTTTTTCGATTTGTGGCTTGACAGCTGCCACAATGTCTGTAGCTATCTAGTGGAATCCTATTTTTGCACCCAGTTTTGCTGCATTGTTTTGTCATGTCGGATGGACAGACGGCAGGAGAGGAATCCATGGTGAGAACGGGTTTGCTGTAGGGCTGTGCGCCATGCACGTCGCGCCGGTTCGACGGGTTCCGGCGATGGGTAGCCAACCCGTTCCGTCGGGGCTTAGAAATATTTTCTGACGGGACGGCAACGGGACGGTTCGATGAGCCGACGGCTGTCGAAATGACGGCCGTGACGGCACAACGGATGGGCCGGATCACGTTAGTATTGCGATGTAGCAGGGACCCCGGTTTATATCTTTGGAGGCTAGGTCAAAAATTCCTGGATCCCCCCATTTTTGTAAATGTTGGCCAGATTTGGCAGTTTTTGTCCGCGCCGAGCCCAGCCGATGATGCCGTAACTAATGTGGCCGCGACTCCAAAAGTCGAGTCACGACTCGGTAAGTCGACTCCGGGAGCCGTTCGACTCGACTCGACTCGACTCCGGCCCGGTGAGTCACTCCAAGTCGACTCGAGTCGACTCGAGTCGATGAAGTCGGACTTTTCTGAGCATTTTTTGAGATCGATGATAAAACAAGGAGTGAATGATTAGATAGCCAAGTTGTGTACAGTTACAAATACAATCAAAAAAAATCGAGCTACGCATTCACCTCCTCTGGCATGTGGGCTACGATATCCTCCATCTCGAAGCTTTCCGTGAGTGCATCCATCGCCTCCTGTCGTTCAACCTCATCGCTTGAAGCAGCCAGGTTACGAAGCCAGTCTTCTTCGTCATCGGCAACCGGGGCTGACTGCCACTCCGACATGAAATTCAACCGCGATTTCTTGAAATGGAACTTGAGCATTTGAAGTGCCTCCGTTAAATGCGGACTTATCCGATTTCGCCGCTTTGTATCAGTCTCTGCAGAGGATGAAAATACTCGTTCTGAGGGCACAGATGTTGCCTGAATGGGGGCGTAATCGAGGAAGAGGCGATATATCGTAGGCCATGTACCCATTCCGTGATTCAAATTGCGTACTCAGTGACTAAAATCACCAAAATAAAACCTGAACCGCACCGTCCAATAGCCAATCATGTCGGTGGTTTTTGGTGGAGGAATCGGACTTTGAACATAGCTGTTCATCTCCTCCTGTACCGACCAAAAACCGTCCGGCTCCGTTGGCAATCCAGTAGAAAAGTCCAGCGCCTGTTGCACATTGCGGTACTTGTGTGCCACCTGCAAAATCATTGTAGGTGCTGCTGCTGGAGTCCGAGACCGAGATGGGGGTCGGGATCCTTGAGTGCGAGACCTGGATGAGTGGCGGGAGCCCTGAGATCCACCTGGACTACTGGATCCGGACACCGGGCTTTCCGCATCCAAATCCCGATAGGATTGGAGCTGGACAATTGTATCAGCCAAGCAGCGAAAATGAAGTGCTCCGATCCTAACCTTACGCAAGATGACTTCCTTGGCCGCCTCCTGGTCTTCGGCAGACCAGTTTTTCTTAATCCATTCCAATCGAATTGATGGATTAATAACTGTGGTTGAAGTTAGCGAGGAATCAGAGACTAATTGAATCGTATGGACTCACACATTGCGATGATATAGGCATCTGTGTTATCGAACTTGTCGTAATATTTCCTAGCGATCTCCAAACCAGGGGAAATTATATTTGCAATGTTCTGATCCTCAAGATCGGAGTCGGCGATCATGGCCTCCCAAGAAGATATGAACAACTCAAATGCGGGAATTGTTGCTGCAAGGATAGGTGTGTTCTCGGAGGACATGATTGTCTGCACGGTATGTGGTTGCTAGTTAAAGTGGGCCGATAAGTACACAGAGATAAAATAAGCAGTGACTTGACGCACCTGTAAAGTCAACTCAAGAATTTCCAGCCGGTTCCAGTGCCTATTTTCTAGCGGATGCTTGAATGCTTGTGCATCACGGTTCATCGCAAAAAATCGAGTCACCGGCTAGATGCATGAGATGAGTGATGAAATTGAGAAAGGTATGACACAACTCACCTCCTGTAGGTATCGAAGGCGACGTAGCATGTAGAATACGGAGTCCCAACGGGTTTTGACGTCGGGCAAGACAGTGACTTCAGAAAGGGAAGTAATGACCCTTTCGGCGGTACCGGTCCTGCTGTTGACACGAACCTCCGTCCATAGCTGGCTCTCGTTCCCTGTTTTAATAAGTGTCAAGAGCTCATCACGCCTCTGCCCTGACTTCCGAACAAAGGCAACTGTTTTCCGGGCACGGCGAATAGGGCCGGCACGGCGACGTGCATGTACGGCACGTCCAGCCTCGTCCGACTCTGTTTCAGTCTCCGTCTCCGGGTGGTCGTCCTGGCTGTCCTGCTTCTCCATGGCTCGTATGACGGCCTGAGAGCACAGGTTGATGACATGGGCAAAACAGTGGATATAGTTTGTATCGGCATCGAAGTCGATACCCCTCTCAGCGAGAAGGATAGAGAGATGTGTGAGGAAAGTCGCGTTGTTCGAGGCATTGTCCATCGTAAAGGGTCCCATCTAAAATCTGGAGGTGAGTGCAGGAAGATTATGGCAGCGGGCTGCGTTACCTTTTCCAATATATCAGCTTGATCGCAAATATGGAATACAATGCGAGCAATTCTCTCGCCACTGTGAGATCCCCGAACACGCCGAAATGCAAGGAGGGCTTGGCGCAACACAACCTGCTCTCCTTTTCGACCGAGCCAATGGGCAGTGAGGGCCAGATACGGTTGCAGTTCTTTACTACTCCACATATCGCCGGTGAATGATATCTTGCCCAGTGATTCCTGGTGTATTTAATGTGCGTTCAGAATTGTACTTTGCATCGGGCGGCACTAACCTTCAGCTCCTTCTTGAGACTGTCGTAGTACTTCAACCACGCATCCAAAATTAAAGAGCGAAGCTTGGTTCGGTGTGGGATGTCCTTGTCTTGCAAGGACTCGCGGAGCAGGAGCAATAAATCACGAAACTCGTGGTTTTCAACCAAATTAATTGACTAGCAAATGAATAAGTGATTGATCAAACGACAAAGTTTCACCAACCAAATCGTATGAGACAATGACTTGCACCAATTTCTCCTCAAAGGCAGCGATAGAGAAGGGTGTTCGTTGCATGTCCCTGGCGCGCTGCTCTTCCCTTTCCTTCTGCAAAGCTTCGGGAAGTTTGTTTGGCAGTTTCCGATCCGCAATGAGCTGGAGGTATTGAGGTCGGTGGTCTTTACCAAGGTGCTTCCGGCGAGTGGTAAGACTACTGCCAGAAGAATAAACTTGCCTGGAAGAGTTTAATGTGGTGCTCCCTACGACTGTGGTGACACTCACGGGCATAGGCGACACTTGTAGCCGTAATGCTCAATGTGCTGGCCGTAAAAGGCCTGGCAGTCGGCCGATACATTATTTTCTTTAAGTGTAACATCCTCGGCCCATGCATACTTCGCTTGATCAATTTGGTATCCAGTCCAGGCATCGGACTGGTTTCCCTCTGTGTACGTAGGTCAGCTCAAAGTGAGGTAGATACTCAATATATTGTTCAACTCACCGCTTTGAGAGGAAGCCTGTGAACCAGGCGGCTGCCTGGAACGAGTAGGCCTGACCCGAGAGCGGGAGGGCCGATTGTCGGCTGCGGACTCTTCCTCTGTGTCGGTGTGCAGAGCTGTGAGAGGTTGGATTCGTGCCCGAACAACTCGTCGTGGTTGGGGCACAGGCAGCGGATCAGATTCCGAAGATGAGGGCGATGAATCATCACTGAAATTTCGGACAGGGGGGCCTGGACTCGCCATCTGAGTTTGGTGGTTCAACTGGGTTAAAAGCCGGTTTGCTGCATTGCGACCAGGGGTCTGAGGTGGGAATTGTAAGGGACTGTTGGTGGTGGATCGGACAGGCTGTACGCAAAGTCAGAGAGTGGGGAATAAAAACAGCGATGGAAATTACCGTCCTCGGAGTCTGCTGGCGTGAAGAGGAGGCAGCTGGAGCAACAGCCCGATCTACAGTGAATGTGTGAGCGTTGAGAGCTCTGGCTGAGAGAGAATATGTTACCGCGGCTTCCGGATCCGGATCCGGGTCCGACTCGAGTAGGGGGCAACACTAACTTGTGCATAAAAAGTTTGTTCAGGAGAAAGATGAACTGAGAAGTGCGTACCAGTTATGGAGCAAAGCCACGAGCCGGTTCTAGGGCACCTGGCCCTGGCACCAAGGGCTGGGGATCTTCTTGTGGCGGGTTGGTGTTGCGCCCGCCAGCCCGGGGGGTGCGCACATGACCTCCTGCTGCAGGAGGGGCTGGGATGTTGTCGGTAGCCAAAGCGGCAGCCTGGCGTCGAGTTGTGCGGGTCGATCCTTCAGGTGCAGGAGGTTGTGCTGGTGCAGGGACCCCACCGCGTCGAGGAGGCATTGTGAGATGACGACAATTTCAGGATGAGTCGCTGGGAGGACCTTTTTAAATGAACAAGCCGTGTTGTGAAAGTCCGAATGCTAGATAACGTGTCATCAAACATTGTTCATGAGACGCCCCTGAAAAGATATGAAATGTCAATGCAAGAGATATTAACTTGATATTAACTGATATTAACTGCCTGTCGAAGGGGAATATCAACCCAATGGCCAATGGCTGTCGTAGGACAGGTCAGGGATTTAATTCGGGTCATTGAAGTTCAGAAAGAAGTTGGTTGAATGTTCAACCAGGTAACTCGGTCATTTCGGGGACGGAGTATTGCTGAGTAAACACAGTTCAGCCTTTTTTGCTGCGCCTTTGCCGACATGCTGGGATCTTCTGGGAATTGGGGCCCGCTTCTAACATGTGGTTCAAGTCCCAGGTCCCAGGGTTCGATTAAAACTTGACGTATTTTATCCCACAAACTTGCTTCTCAACGTCAACTATTACTCTCAAATGCTGGATCCTCACTGTCGGCTGTATCGGAGGTCTTTGCTGGCCATGGGGTGCCGTGGAACCCTCCAGTTCTAAATCGGATCAGTAATGTTCGACCGTGTATCAGGTGTCTGGTCGAAACTTCAAAAAGATCAGGAACTCGACGGCAACAGACAATGTCTCAACACAACCCACCCTCAAACGCTGTCGCCCATTACGAACGGGTCCCTCACCCTTTGTCCAATCCATCTGTGAATGTACAATTTGATTCATGGTCCCGAATGGAAAGCAACTGTTTCTTTTCGGTATGACCCGATTTCCCTTAGGTACTGGAACTAATCCCGCTCTATAGAGTGCACTGATCTTCCTTAAGAATCCATGGGTCTGTAGCTTCACCTCTACCCCGATAACATTGCTTATACTTTCTTCACCTACTAGTCCTCCATCTTAGTTCACACCATTATTTCCGACAACGCTGGCGATAATGCGGCTACTCAAGGACTTTTTAACAATCACACATCATATGACACCCGCTGGACCACTTGTGTTGCCTGTGCAACGCACTAGCTCAATCTCAGGCTCCAAAGTTCACCGCGTTCGCAAATCAAGGTGCATATTCAATTTAGTACTTTTCTTCCGATCAACTCTGATTATCGCACATTAGATGTCCACTCGAGAGCTGGGAACTCCTCTTCAGGCTAGGCAAGCATTCAGACTACTCATTAACCCACCCGACTTCCAGACTGAACTCTGTGAAGGTTGTGAATGATGCGAAGTTCAGAAGTGCCCGGAGATACATAGTTTTTTCTATCCAGTCTGTACTGTGACCGAGGCAATACCAAGTTACAACACTATGTGCCAAGGAGCTTGAGGTGTCATTTACTTGATCATTACTAAATGCACCCCCATGACCTGTGCAAAAAAGCGATGTGATGTCAACATTTCACCTGTTGACTTGAAAGCTGCACTCTGTCGTGTTCAAGGTGTGGCACTTCATGCAGTCAGTTTTGGTGTGCTATATACCTCCTCCATGCTCCTCTCAAATGGGTCTGAGGTATGTTTACCAGTACCGAAGCGCCCTCATAACCCTCACAAGAAAATGATGAGACATCAAAACTTGATCCCTTGACTTCAACACCGCATTTTGTTAAATTAAGGGTGTTGCACTTCACACGGTGAGTTCTTGGGTATTCTATACCTCTTCACAAGCCTGCTCAAGTATTTTGGAGGTATGTTGTATCCGCCACTGCCGTTGCATAACCCTTCGCAAGGAAAGTTGCAAAGTTGGATGGAAGATCAATGTTTGATGTGATTTTCGAGTGCTATCCGAGTCCTCTCAACTCCTCTGAGCAGTATTTGATGAAAAGTACATAATCGATGAAAGGGGACCTCACGTTCTGTGGGAGGAAACGCCGGAGCAGCCGGAATTTTAGAGTTTTCAACCAAGTCGGCGCGGCACCGGAAAGTGCCGGTGATTGGTCAGCAATCAACGCCGGAGCAGCCGGAATTTTAGAGTTTTCAATCAAGTCGGCGCGGCACCGGAAAGTGCCGGTGATTGGTCAGCAATCACGGACACAGCAAAACAAACCGAAAAGTGAACGAGTCAGTGTACTCGATGGTACGGGCAGTGCAGAAGGAAACCATTGTAGTAACACAGCATGGGGACATGCTGTGCATAAACAATGGCGGAGTTCAATGAGAGGGTGCGCGGGGAAGGATAATGCCGAGTAAGTTAAACAATGAGCGACGGTCACGTGATGACGTCTGGTCTCCAACGAAACACGTCGCAAATGAGTTTGGACGTGTAACTCGGGGTCCGGGACCGCGTTTCGAGTCAGGATGACTCAGAAACGTGGTCCTGGGAGTCATAGGGGACGATATATGTGCAAAATGGCCAGCGGGACAATGGTTGAACATTGTGCATAGCCTTGGCCATGAGGTTACTAAATAAATTGGGCGGGGACTTGTCCGTTCTGGGGTAGAAAAACCCTCAAATATAGGGGTGCAGGATTGCGCTCGGTTATTTCCTACCAAGGATTGCAGGAGATGGCAAGTATTTACTGGTACAAACAAGTAGGGTATAAAATGGTGTTGAAATGTAGGAGATAGATATACAACTACGCCCGGGTTTTCCCACCTGTGTTTTCTGGACTCACTCTCGCTGTGTGGTTTTGAACGGAACGGAACGGTTAAAAGTTGAACTTACGGTTATTAGCTGAATTGCAACAGCCATATATTTTGGTTGGAGCCCCCGAACTCGCGCGCCGAACGAACGTGTTGGACGGTTGAACTTCGAAGGACTTGGATAGGAAGGATTAGGATTTGGGTTTTGGTTTATCTGCTGCTGGTCAGCATTTGGTTGGATTGGGTTGATTGGAGTCTTTGAGGTTCACCAACAAACACGCGTCAGGCGTTTCATCGACTTTTGAGACCGACTCCGAGTCACTCGAAGTCGGGGCAAGTCGACTTGGTTCGACTTGCGAGTCGCACGGAGTCACATCTGTGACTCGACTCAACTCAACTTAAGTCGACTTGCGGAGTCGACTTAAAGCCTCGGAGTCGCGAGTCGCGGCAACATTAGCCGTAACGGCCCCAAAAGGTAAATTTCCGCTCCCACGGCCGAAAAAAATCATCAATTTCTCCCATTTTCGGTGTTTTTGCGCTCTTTGCACAAATCTGCATCTGAGATCGAGTTCTACGAGTTGGAGTAAGATACCAAGTCCCTCCCCCAAAATCGACTGGTCAGTAGACAAATTATGGTCTTTTATCAGTGAAAAGCTAATATATGCCTAACATATGCGGCCAGAACCTCGTCGATCCCTGAGACTCGCCTGGCAGAAACCCGTCATCTTCCGGTCTCCCGTGACGGCCGTCCCGTCGCCCGTCCCGTTCCGTAGAGATTTTCTAAACCTCCACGACGGGACGGAGACGGGACGGGTTTACCCGTCGTCCTCCCGTCGAAATGACGGCCGTGCCCGTGACGGGCACGGCGCACAGCCCTAGTTTGCTGATGCTTCGAGATGTTGTTTGGCAACGCGTGGACTCACGTGGCAACACGTGCTGATTAGATATGCCTTTTAAGGCAATGTCAGAGTGGGGGAGGCGTGGGCCAGTTCCCGACTCAAGTCGACTTCGTGAGGTCGACTTGGAGGGTCGGAGTCGCGAGTCGCGCCAACACTAGTTCCGTCCCTGTGGCATTACATAGTCCAAGGAAGGACCCCATTCCGTGATGACTTCAGAAGTAAAATCGGCGGCCTTCGCGGTGAGGTCTCAGGGATCCTTCCGATGCGGTCCTTCTCGACCGCGAGGTAGAGTATGTAGTCACATCATTCAAGAGATTGAAGCCGACCGTCGTCACATCACCATCCACCAAGCATCTGCCTGGGTGCCGAACAGACTTCAACCAGCCACTTGATCTGAACAGCCGGCAATGACTTGCACCTACCGCAGCTTGAATAATTGGGCTGGGCCGGCTTTCGTGCCTTAAAAAGTTAATGTTGTTGGGTTGATCATGGAAGCCCTGCCGCTTCTTCGATTCCCTCGACGCGCAATGCCTTTCTGAACCGCATCCACGTACATCATTATTTTACGTACTTTTCTGCAGGGCTGGTCAGAGCCTTCCCAGAGTTCCCCGCTCAGGGGACGGGCGAACTCGTTCCCGTCGTGCTTCGAGCCGAGCAAATTGCACACGTTCCGATGTAGAATGGAGGTGAACGCGCACTCATCCGGGAAATGGTATACAGAGGGAGAGAAGAATTTATTTTCGAATTTTCTGCCATTTTCCGGGCATTTTCTGAACCGGTGGACCAATTCGACACTGGCCGACGCGTGGCCCCAAATTTCGTTATCGACCAAGTTATCGACAGGGGGTGAGTGACGCGTGACCAACGATTGAATGAAATACTACAGTTATGTCGTGAAACCAAATAAATAAATAAATAAAATAAACCCTTGGGAAACGATGATAGGGGAAGGAGCCGGGTTGTTCGGTTGATCGCATTCCCTCGATGCACCTCTAACCGCCGGGCACACAGCACTCCGCCCGCGGGATTCACACCGAGGAGGGGGAACCACGTCGCGTGCGGATCGGTCCAAGACCCGCTTCCTTCGCGAAACGAATGTTGGCCCCCGTGGAATATAAAAGCAGCGGGCCTTCGCAATTCTGAACCAGTCGCCCATCGCCGCTTCAGCTACAATGGTCAACTTCGCCCCTGCTTTTCTCGCCGCGTTCGCTGCTACTCTCGCCGCAACCAACGCCCTCGCTGCCACAGGCTTGCACAAGGATGGCTACGTTTATGGACTCGACCCGGACTGGACCGTGGCTTACGACCGAAACCTCACCGAACTCGCGCGCTATTATACTCCGGGAAACCTGGCGGGGATGTCCCGTGTTGACGCGGCGCCCGCAGCTCTCGGTGGCAAGTGTACTGCGCTCACTGTGAACGAGTTGACGAATCGTAAGTTTCTCCTCCAAACCAATGTTGCACACCATTTATAACCTAATCTCTTCGTCTCCAGTCCCTGGGTGGCCCGCTGTGGCCCAGGACATCGTGCGCCTCTGGGGAGGAACCAGCTACAATCTGTGGACTACCTGGGTGTGTACAACCAGCTCGCGTCGGACCTAGTCACAGTCTCACTGGACCTCTTGCAGGACGGGGTGACGCGCACGCAGACCTGTGTCGGAGACGGCATTGTCTCGTTGGTGCCCACCGGTCAGTGGAAGTCGATGTGAAGATTCCTTATCCCTCACTCTTTTCTTGCTCCAGGAAATCGCCAGTGCACCCTCAACAATGTCACCACGAGCGGGATCCTGGTGAACGCTGCCGGATCTGTCGCCATCACCATCACCTCCGGATTGTCAGCAACCGCTGGTGAGACTGTCACTAGTGTGTAGTTCCTTTCGTCTCTTCTTTCTCACAACATGACTGAGGCTCGGTCTCCAGAGGCGTCAACTCTCGGCGCCAGCTACACTGCATCAGTCACCGTTGGAGTCCCTGACCTCATCTCTGCCACCGCATCATTTACCGCCTCGGTGTCCTTCACCAACACTTACGGAACGAGGTACGCATTACACCTTCCTCTATCAAATTGCACCCTGACAAGCTCCCGCGCCAGCTTCGAGACCACAGTCAGCAATCAAGTGCAAAAGACGGTCACCCTGACTGCTGCCCCGGGCAGTCAGTGTGAGCTTACAGTACGCCCGCGCTGTTTCCGTGTGTCGCAGCAGTGCTAACCCATTCAGCTGACGGACGAAACCTGCCACCAAAGCTCCACTGGAACCGTGCCATTCACAGCCACTGGCGATTTCCGTATCGGGTTCAACAGCCGGGTGAACGGTCATTACTACTGTATGTCCCCAGACACGGTCTCCGCCCCCCGACTTATCGATTGCAGGGTCGTACGGCCTCGACGGGTTCCTCCCCGTAGACCAGAGAAGCTCTTATGCACAGTTCACTGGATCCATCAACTCGTACAGCAAGGGGAAGTACAAAGGTGTTTGCACCTAGATAGGATCCCAGTAACGTTGTTGTCGTTCATTTTAGCGAGGCCGTTTGGCATGGTTCTCAACGTAGCCGCGCCTCCGAAAGATATTTGAACTCTCTCGTCCGTAATTGTGTCGTGCGCATCCTCCAATGAATATAGTGTTTTATCCTCAGAAAACTCTCCTCAACCCCGTTTTCACAATTCCTCGCTTTGGACGATGATGCGGCTGCGTTGGAGATGCGGGACCCACAAGGTTTGGGCTTTGTCTTATTCTTCGCCGGAGACTAGATCGCATGTATCTCGATACTTTGGGACACAGAGATTCCAGGACTCAGGGAATCGTGCAGTCTCATGTTACGGGGTTGGCACGATTCTCAGTAGCAGTATTTTGAGGTGGAATCTCAGTAGTAATACGACAAGACAAATCCATCATATATGCATCATAGCCCATCAATCCATCAGCTCTAGAACAAATTTCAACTCCGAACTCTTATTCTTGCCAACCCCTGGCTCGGTCATGGTGTTTGTGGGTGCTGAATAATAAATAATGACTTGGATTAGGCCTCTCCGAGGCGGTAGCTGAACCTTTAGGGCCTTCTCAAGCTTAATTGATCATTGAAAGAATAGCAGAGCAAATATGTAACGATGAGACTAACAATTGAGAATATCGAGACTATCGAGGCGGTGGGTATAAGAGAGGAAAGGAATGGGAGGGTCAGAGGGAGGGTACGGGTATGATAGGTGGATTGCTGGTGAGTATTTCGCCTTTGGTAGTAGGCTGTGGACAGCATGGTGCACGCTATCTGCCATCGGCCGCTGCAGTATCAGGCGACGCATTGACATGCATTCCAGAAGTGAGGGGTGACATTCGTGGGACCATGTGAGGAATGAAGATACAGGATTTCGATGGCGTGACGGTCAAGACCAGGCAGACACGTCTTGAGGTGCGTATTGGTCATATCGAGTCGCAGATTGAGAAAGCACTGCTAACATAAAGCTCAGTAGGTCAATATATAAATTAGCACAATACTTACCTTTCAATTGGTGGTTAACATGTTGAAATCAAACCCTTTGACCTCGGCGTCTCCATGAGTCAAGATCGCAACTCGTCCTTCGGGAATCATGTTGTAAAACCATGACAACTGCTCTCGAGAGTACGCCTTCGTTTTCTCGGCTTTGAGATCGGTGCGTCTCAGTTCTTCTCGCAGCTCTTGCGAGATGTGATTTTGTATGCGGTCGAGCCTGAAAGGACGAAGAATGCAGAGCCCTTTCAACGATCGCACTCGCGAGAGCATTACATATGCGCTTTGGATTGTTGGGCAGCTGGCCAGATCGATGCAGCACACATCCAGTGAGCGGCCCTGGGCATTGTGCGAGGTGAAGGCATAGGCAGGAATGAGTGGGAGCTGGGAACGAGTTGCGCTATAGATCTTTTCGGAGTGTGGAAGGCGGAAATGAATCGTGTTGGTAATGGGTTTGAGTAGGACTCGGTGAGGATATGGTGCATCTGGATCGCTGCTTTTATACGCTTTGAAGTCGACTTCGGCTGATATCGCGTAGCGGCGCCCATCGATCTCCTCGTACACAATTGATACAAGTGTTCCCGGGCTGCCGTTGGAGATCCCCAGCTCTGTCGCAAGGTTTTCGGTGCAAAATACGACCATTCCTGGCAAGTAAGGGACCTGAGGGAAATTCGGTGAGCATTTTAGTCAATGAATTCGACTCATGCTACCTTGCCGCCAAGGTCGTTAGCTTCTTTGACAGGTACTGACCAGGCAGCCTCAGCTGCTAGACCAGTGAGCTGCTGGCGCTTCCGCCCACGTCCTCTCGTGTCGCGCGAGTGGTAAACATGGCAGTCTTGGCTTGTCGCAGTGGCGAAGGCCTCAGCCATGTTGAAATTGTGACGGTCTCGTGCGGCGTTTGTATACACAATTAAAGGACATGCATTCGCTGGGTCATCAATCCATCGGTTAATGCTGGTAAGATCTTTGGTCGCTTCACTGCACTCTGGATTCGATAACACATATTTGTCCAGAATTACCTTGTCGTCCTCGGTGCATGTACCTTTCCGTAACCGTTTAAGGATGTTCATCAATAATGGATCTCCCCTTTGGCGCATTATCTCTTCTAATACAACAACATGCTCGACTTGATGCCAAATTTGTATCCCCTTCACGTCCTGGCGAACCGTTTCGTGTAAGTCATTCAAATTATCATTTACATGGCATTGAACTAGCTCGCGTGCAAAGAGCGAATTTCCTCCCGGTGGCGGTAGTTGACAAGGATTGCCACAGGTTGCCCAATTCAAACCGCCACATATTGAATCAGTTATACCTTTTCCCATGCAGAGATACTCAGAGAGTCTAGCCACGTCTTGCGCACTCAAGAAGTAGATTTCATCTAAGATCAATGTCTCCAATGGTGAGATCCGTTCTTCGAGATTTTTGCGAAGAGTCGTTGTAGATTTCATTTTCGCAGGTGCAACTCTCAAGCTGGCTTCGGAATGAATTGTGCAACCACCAATATCACTAGCAACAACGCCTGTTGGCGCAGTCAATCGCAACCGTTCAGGATGACCGGTAATGTCATAGAACTCTTTCCAGGCGCCAAAAATCACCGACTTCCCTGTTCCACCAGGCCCGGTACAGAGAAGGGATATAGGTGGATCTTTGTGACCACTCTCTAGTTCACGCCCAATTTTATCAGCTAATAGTAGGAATGCACGAGTCTGTTCATCATTTAAAGTATGTTTGATGATCAGCGCAACACATAGTTGCTGATATGGATGTAGGGAGTTCCAATGTGAGTCGTTTGAACTGGAGTAAACATGAAGTTTCTCGTACAACTTGCGAGCTCTCTCCGCTTCGTTCGCCAATGTTGTACACAGAGCTTGTGGTATTCTCGAAGATGCGGTAACAAGGTGCGCATTATTTTCTCCTGTACTGTTCGCAGCTTTCAGACGGCGTTTGATAATCAAATCCTTTTCCTTCAAAAGATCTTTGGCAGCTAAACTTGCTCTGACAATGTCATCTTCGTCTCCGAGCCGCGATCTTTGTCCAAACTCGGCACATATCTCACTGCTTGATGTATTTTGCACGGAATAGAAGCCAACCTTACTTGCCTGGAGAATTATTTGCTGTGCATCTCGGGTCGCTCTGGTATCTTTCATTAATGCCATGGAGTCTGCGTCCAATTCTCCTGGATCAACGGCGGTTTGCATCGCATTTTCCCATGCAGGATCGTATTCCTCGTCGCCCTCGTCATCTCTCACAAGTCCTGTATTCTTTGCCATTCTCGTTAATTCAGCCAGCCGTTTACCACGTTTTGCTGCAAAGTCAAACTTGGCGTCTCGAGTCTGATACAAGAGCTGCATGTTAAGCACAATTCTTGCATGTTCGGGCGACATTGACGGTTTGAAGTCATTGAGCGCATCTGGCCAAGTTATGTCTTGAGATTTAAGAGGAGAAGATTTTGTGTCTGACCATGGCTTAAACAAGGCGAGGATAACTACAGCGTACTTTGTCAGGTCGTTGTCCAAGTCATTCGAGGAACACGGTAGCCCATCAAGACAGGGATTACGGGTGCATCCAATTTTTTCAGGCAGTGAGTCGTGTACTGGGGATGCCCTTGCTTGAAATGTAGGTATGTCTTTCGCTGAGTCTTCGACTTCGGCTTCTTCTCCTTGACATAGTTTCTTAGAATATCCCAGGCACACATTGAATTAAGCTCCGACGGCCGGTAGAACATGTCACTGAACAAGTTGGAATATCTCTTCTCTTGGGCATCCTCGTTGCATTCCTCAGTTTCAGGAGCTCGATTGAGGTTTTCTGGTGTGAGCAACATCATTCCATCGTCCTCGTCATCCGGGATTCTCATGCGTTGGGCTTCGACCGAATCTAGCGCATCATTTTCAAGCTCTTCTCTTGTCTCTGGCAGTGCATATGGCTCGGGATGATCCTCAAGGTCAACGACAAAAACATCGCGTGCAATATCTCTGAGCATAGAAGACCACCAGTGCTCCTGATATTCATCCGATGTGTAATTGTTCTTCCGACCAAGCAAAAGACTGGCTGTTTGTTGGCCTGTCAACTCTCTTTTGCCAACTAAAGTATTCGTTGTTTTGACCATCATTAACCGGGCCATTTCAGAATTGTCAATCCGTCCGTCTACATCCTGAGGAGGCTTATTCTGCAGAGTTTTTATAGAAGCACAGAGAGCGGAAAATACAACCGCAGTGTCCAACTGCAGTTTGATTGTGTAATTCCCCATGTATTCAACCATAGCCATTGCAACAGAGCCCGATGCTGTTTGCTTGAGGTCAGTATTGCATCCAAGACAAAGAGTAGCTGTCGGATTGTGGCCATTCAGACTTCCGTTTTCACAGCATATTACAAGATCATCCTCATCGTCAAAGTGTGTATCCGCAACCAGAGGACGAGGGAGTTCAAACCTGCAATCATTATCAGGATCGAGGAGAGAGTGTATGCGACGCGGGATATGCTTGAAGCATGTTGCATTATGTCCATGCACTAGTCCAGTATTCTCACACAGATCTCGGTGGTGTTGGTCTCTTTTCAGCTCATAGTCAGGGGAATCAGGATCTAACGGGCGACTGAGAACAGGGAGTTGCTTCGGAGTACCGTCAGCCGCAACATACGGAACGGTATCTTTCGGAAAGCTCTGGCAAATGATATCATCATACCATGCGGTAAGCTTCTGTTTGAACTCGGCATCTGAATTCATTAGTTCCTTCATATCTAAAGGTGAAGCAGGGGCACCGTCAATCCATATCAGCAAATGGAGGTGGAGTGAACCACGTATCTGCGCCTCAACAACTGCGTACCACCCTTTGACCTTCCCGAGAATCCCAATTTTTGAAACCCGTTTTGCGCCCAGAATTATATCCAAGAACTTGGTTATCATTAGGTGAAAGAACTCAGCACCGGCTACCGGATTTTCAGCCAATGTTTTCGCTCGGATGCTTGGTTCCTTCTGTGTACCATCCAGCGCGTCAAAAATCTTGTCCAGATCAATGTCTCTTCCAGCTAAGACTTGCGCAATTGGATTGTGAGAATCTGCAGGGTTAACTGTAGCAAAAAATGGGGTAAGCCATCACATATGATTTTACTGTGCATTTGCTGCTTCATGCTGTTGACGTCCCCCACTGACCCAGGGATATGATCCGAGACATAACTGATGTATTTCATTACCTTGGCTGCTGCCTTCTCCCCTTCACTTTCGGGCTTTGCGAACGGATTTTTTTCGAGCTTAGCTTGGTAGGTATCCATACATTGGGTGTCAATCTTCTGCATTAAATCTTGTACCACTGGAAACCACGATCGATTTGTTGCAAGGCGAGATTTGAACGATGACTGCCGTCGCTGAATGATGTTGCTCATGACAAAAATGAAAGACTTATGAACCTGAAACCGTGGATCCTTCATACCTAACAAATGTTGTACATGCGGTGCAGTATCAACCTGATGAAATGGAATCTCCGGTGAAATTCTGACATTGTTGTTGTCTATCATTCCGACTCCGTATGGGAAGAGAGTGGGCCATAACCAACCGAAAACTCGAGGATTTTTTGAAGTCGACAACGGTGTATTCCCAGATGGAAACTTCACAAATCCGGTTTCTTGTTTCTTCAACTTCCGGAGAGCGTCAAGCTTTCTCTGCTGGTAAGTCGATGCAAGATTATCAACATCCACGAGCGTCGAAGAGGTGAGTTCAAAAGTATCTGTTCTCTCAAATAATTCGGCATTAGCTTGATCTGAATATGATGTATACGATGACCCTTGATTATTCGCAGAGTTGGTACGTAGAAAATCTGTAACTGCGAGCGGGCAATCGTGCATCGGGTATTCCTCTGAATTATCCAGTACAACATTTTTATCAAGGTCCGCATAAAGTGGGTTATTTTCAATCAGCCAAAACAGAGCAGTTCGAATCTTCTCGCGACGCACGAGCAGCGGCGACTTTTTCAACGTGTCATGAGTGACCTCGGTGTCAGGCGATCCCACAAGAATCACACAGATTTCATCCCTCAACCTAAATAATGGAATTGGCATTGCAGATATGAAAGATGTTGTGTCCTGAGGTAGAATACAAACATTTCCCCGAGCAGCAAGCTGACCCGAGGGTCCTAGGGTGAGCTTGTACATACATCTGGTCGCTCGGGCTCGCGCGATACATTGTTCTTCCAAAAATGTGAGATCCTTGAGTTCTTCCGAAACTCGTCCTATCCAAAGGCCATTTGCATAACTGCGCAAAGGAATTGAATTAAAAGAATTTTTGCTGACAGCGGAATTGCAGAGATGACACAGTACGTATGAACCGCTAATGAGGGAGGAAGTGTCGAATGATTCAATTTTAGGCTGCCGAGACATTACCCGAAGTTCTGCAACAGCTCTATCAAGCAGTGAGATATCAAGAACATTTACAGCCCTCATTTTGGTACGACTTGCATTTTCAAATTTACCACAGAAAGAACATTCATATCGCCTCATTGACGTGTTATCAGTGCCTTGGCGAAACTCGCGAATGATCTGGTCCTTCTCATTCTGAGCTAGTACGATGGGGAATTGGGTCCCAGTTGTCTCGGCAGTCGAACGTGGACGCTTGTGAACACTGTTATCCAGGGTTGTAGACTTTCTTTTATGAGGGCTAGACCGAAGACCAAGGCTTAATTCACACTGTTGGAGCTCACTCGGCGAAAGGATTCCCGGACTCAGGCCAGCAAGTATGGCTTCGGACTTCAGAACCAAACAAGCTTCTGCACATCGATGGGCAAGAAATTCTGTGCGTAAAGCTTCTACACATTTTTGCTTTTCACCTGAATCTCTTGCAGATACTTGGAAATGACGAGCAGTCATTTTCCTCAATATGGCCAGAGGAACTCGCTGATATTCAACAAGACACCGTACAGCGGTATTTTTCTCATTGATAGTAAGAGAGACAAAGGGGTCGTGTAGTGGAGACAAAGGTTCATCAGGAGAATCAACAAGCATCATATCATCATTCGCATTTTGAACACCCCGCGTACGTGGTGCGCCACCTCGCGTATGAGATGGTTGGATGCCCCGCGTACGGGGCATCCGGGGTATTGCACCTCCCCGTGGTGTTGCGGCTCGCGTATGAGCAGCTACAACATCGACACCTCGCGTACAAGGCATCAATCAGGGCGGGGTCGTTCCTCGGAAGACCGGTGCAACAGCGAGTGTAGCTGGGATGAAATTGTTTGGTCAGAATACTGCCAGACATAGGTTACAACGTACCAATAGATGATAATTGTCCGGATTCCGTGGTGCCGATGGTCGAAACTGGGGGGTGACGAAGATCAAGTGCCGCACCAGAACCTAGATGCGCTACAAGTTCAGGTGCAGAGGACCTAACAAAGTTGAACCAGTCCAAGCCAAGCACCAGGTCAGAAGGTAGAGAAGCAGCCACAGGAACACTGTTCAAGGACATAGACATGACGCCGACATCGCACGGAAGCGTCAGAAGCCCAGAGACTTGTGAGTTTTGTGTACGGAGCCCAGAATTAAGCACCCAATCCAGAGAAACACGAGAGGTTGCGGCATGGCCGTCAAACCTAGGAGATACGGGAACGTTGCAAAAGGTAACCAGAGAGGACATGGAGGGGGAAGCAAAGTGAAGCAGAGATTCGTGCGTTGCCGGCAGGATCATGATCTGGTGATTGATTTCGGGGGTTAGTATTCTCCGCGCCGGATACTGTCCCGAACACAAAGCAAGAATGACTAACCACCAAAATTGAACTCGAAGCATTTAGTTGGTTCGAGGCAATGAAACTGACTGGCACGCAATCATTCAAGCGAGAAAGAGGTTGAAAACGTACCGTTGTGCTTTGATTTACTTGCATATTTTGCCCCATTTTCTTTCGATTTTGTTTTCGCAATGACCAATGTTGAGTGACTAAATTTGTTTGTACATGTAGCAAAAGAGAGCGAAACCCAAGTTCTCCAGGGTAGCCAAACCTAAAGGTTCAGCAATAATAACTAAAAAAGGAAAGAGAAAGAAGGAAAGAAAGGAGAGATTCATACCTCCCACAGGACCAATCTACCTTCAGACAGGCAACTTCAAGAATTTGTTGTCATTTGAGCTCTCAGTGTGGCTGCCAGGCACTTGTTTGCATCCAGGGAGGGTGCCAAACACGCCAAACGTAGACAAAGAATTTCATAAGTCGCAAATTTCAAACTCCGACACAAAGTGGTAGAGCCTCGCCCTGCTTCCTATGGCCACTTTGAGCCCAACTTTCTGTGGAGTTATATGATGGCATAATAGTCCTATTTAAAAAGACTGTAGTAGATTTTTGATTTATTGTTTATATATGCCATAAATGCCATACTTGGGGCACAGATTCCACTCTGTGCAGCCCAAATGGATAGTAATAAAAATCGGCTACAGTCATTTGGTTTCGAAATCTAAATTACACCTAATCCGACAAGAGTTTGAATATAGTACTATCTGTAGAGAGCTAGAATTGTAGGAGGGGATGAATCAGGTATGAATGGTAGATTATTTTTCAGCTGGATATTTAAACATAGTCATAATGTGTTTTATATCAATTAAGAAATATGTGAACTGATTCCCAGATAGAGCTTGTGAGAACTATGTGACGAGAAATAGGGGGAACTTTTCAAATCCGGCAAGACCACTGGCAGGTTTCTGATCACCAATTTCTGGCAGCATTGCCAATCACCGATACAAGAAACGAGCTTCAACATATGATACATTTTTATTGCAGATCAAGAGAAAGCTAAATGGCCGAAGCTCCCATGCCCCAAATGTAGGCAAAATGGCGGCCCAGGTCTAGCAAAAAGTCTCTATGCAGAAATCCATGTGGAGATTGTGCGAGCGGAAATTGTGATGGAAGAGGTGGCTCACGTCCCAATACAAAGTGTGCCCAAGGGTGGGCTTGATACATGCAATTTTCCGCTCACTTGAGATGTACATACATGAATTGGTTGGATTGTTCTATTGGAGCTGATGGAAGGGTGCAATTAATCTAAGTTGCTGACAGAATATGTGTGGTTATTGTAGTAGGAAATATCAATTTAAACCTTGGTAAAATAGGAAGTGGTCGGGGAGAACGAACGGAAACATGTTTCGTGGGGTCTGGCGGCAGGTCACGCTATCACGTGATTTATTTCCTTTTCAGGTTTCACTTAACTCCATATATTTTCTCCCTTTCTGGGTGAAACCGTTTTCGGTTTCACTCTTTTAGGAAATTTGATGCCCACAAACACCATTACCGAGCCCAACCCCTCCACGGAGGCTGGCATTTAACAAATGTAAACAACATAGCCACAATTTGGCCGATAAAGCAGGTAGGGCCGGCAAGCGGCAGGGCCCGCTACCGTGAAGGGGTAATTTCAGACATTAAACTGCAATTTATTTTAGACGGTATCGAAAAAATGAGTGCAAGTATCAAATGAGTGAGGAGGTTTGTCAAATTCTGCAGTGAAGAACGGGTACATAATGCAGTGCTGTTACTTCCGGGTTTTTTTGGCAGGTGAAACCGCATTGAAAGCAGCAAACACACTATCAACATCCTCGTCGCATTCAGCACGCCCAACAGAAGAGGAGGGCATAACCGGGATGGGTGGATTCTACACAAGCCCATAACCCCTGTCGTGGATCTTAAGCCTCTCGACATAAATATGATAAATCTGGACGGAGCCGTCACTTGGATGCTAATATCATAACGAGATAATCATACCTTGTTGCGAGGATAACCCGGATTTCCATCCCAAACATAGGTGTGCAAGGTGATCTGTGCGGAAAATAATGTTCCCTCCGTCAGCTTCTCATAAAGCTCGTGTGGAGCGATGAGGTCACTGTCAATGTCTTTGTAGTTGTGCTGGACCAGCTTCGACTCTCGGTGCGCAAAATAATCACCACAGTGGTCAGGTAGACAGTCAGGGCTATAGGTATCCCCGACTTTACACTCTGTCAACGGTGAATTCAAAAGTCAACATGAAAAAGAAAAGGGATACTCACCTTTGGTGGCTGGGATTGTATTTTTCTCTGTGTTATCCATATCCACATCTTGTGCGATGGGCTGGGTTTTCTGGTTCCTTGGCCGACTGGGAGTGGTCTCGTTGCCTTTCTTGGCACGGGATTTCTGGAAGCAACAAGTCAGTGGAGTCGTCTCAGGCTTGGCTGGCTGAAACTGACCGGTGCTTCGTAGGTGGGGCCAGACGCAACTGCATAATGTTGTAAGGCTGGTCGAAGGCACCATCAGAGCGGGAGACCCATTCCGTCACTTGAAAGTGCTGAAGGGGAATCTTCAATCATCTAGCAGAGCACTGCAATGAACATTGAAACATACCTTGCCCTCCTCATCCTCCTTCTCCGCATCCTTGGCCTGGACACCATCCAAGATGGCCATTAAGGCTCCAACCATTTAGTTTTCATTTGCACAAACCGGTAAACTAAACAGAAATGGTTCAAAAACAGTTTTAAACAGTTTAAAACAGTTTGTAAACAGTATTTTGGCAGGGCAATCTGGGATGGTATATTAGGGTTGTCAAACCATGAGTCATGGTCCCATTGGACCCCAGCCTCTGTCACTAAAATTGTGCATTGCCAGTGCCAACAAGAGCAAGACTGAGGTGGCAGGATGAAAGCGGGATCAAGGCGGGACCGCCGGGACGCAAGAGGCGTGATGTGGCGGATATCACCGTGCCATCGGTCACGTGGATAATTGCTAAATTGGGAAGCATGCACCTCAATCCTGCCTTTTTTTTTTTTTTTGGAGTGTTTGGGATGATGAAATTCAGTCTGCAGAAGCATTCCAAAGGTCATCCGCTGGGTCTACCAGATAAATCTAGTTAATGCCGGGGAAGTTGTCCAGGGAGGAAATGCCATTATGCACAAGTACCATAGTGTGGGACTCCAGCCATAATAAATTTATCCTATCCCATTTCTTGGATCATTCAATGTCAATGGCTGTATACCCACTACAACCCCCACTGTGTAAGTCCAATCGTCCGGCAGAGCAGCTTCGTTCATTAGCAGACCACTCCATGTTCTTAGGACAAGATCTTTATTCAGCGCAAGATTACCAAATTTCATTTTATTGGCGAGGATTCAATCTCGTCCTAGTGCGGAATTCACAGATTTCAGCCATCGGTTGTGAATCTCAACATCTGTAATGTTACGGTGTGGGCTCTTTAGAACCTTATCATTCCGGATGTTCCAGATTGTGTGCCAGGCTGTGGATACCAGAATGGCAAATAATCGTCCCATAGCAGGGATCAATTTCCCATTTGAGTGTTTAAATTAACTAGGTTGCAACCCAAGATAAGTCCCCAGCTGAGGGGGGGCCAGTTAGAATATTTCATGATTCATGGCCCAGAGGTCCTCGGTCAGTCGCCAAATTAATTTTGCCCCTGAGGCATCACATTGTGTTCGACCTCCAATTACCATACTAATGATGTGACACTTCCCTTCCAGAGTTGGGTGTGTTGCTTGCCAGCGCATGAGATCGATATTAATTTTTTCTAGGACAGAAGGCCATGGTGTGGTATAAGGGATGTTATTGCCGATCCATGCACCTAGCATGCAGCAGCTCTCGCCATCAGGCACAATTTTAATAGTTGGGTCGATGTCACCAATGGGGGAGTGACTATTGATTCGTCTTTCTCCTATGACTTTCTGCCGATAGGAGGACCTCCCAAAAGGAAGGAGCACTGTTTTATGCTCATTGAATTTTGTAGTGGATGCAGCACACCAGAGGCATAGAATGCTCCACAGAGTCTCCATGGAGTCAGTGGATTTCAGGTAGATTGTGGTGTCATCAGCAAAAAGTGATACCACTAAAGTCTTATTTGTTCCAGGACTGACTACTCCCTCAAGATCAGATTTCCACAGCAGGCACGCAAGCGGTTCAATAGCCAGATAGCAGGATAGGGGGTCCCCTTGCCTCACACCCCTGGTAACGACATATGGATCACTGAGTTCGCCATTGATCATCACTATAGTTTTGGTGTCAGTGTACAGACTTTGGATTATCTTTGAAAATTTGGGAGGGAATCGCATATGGTCTAGGACACAGAGAAGGTAATCATGATTAATTCGATCGTAAGCCTTCTCTTGGTCAAGGGCAATAAGTATACCATCTTCTTCTGCAACTTCAGCATAGTTCAGCAGAAATTTCGCTAATTTGACCTGGTCTTCAATTTTCCGCCCTTTCATGAAGCCCGCTTGGTCCAGTTTTATCAAAGAAGGGGCAACATTCATTAGTCGAATAGAATAAGCCTTTGTCATAAGCTTGTAGTCTGTGTTCAACAGTGTAATTGGCCTGTAATTGCTAATGAGACCTGTGTCTCCTTTTTTGAACACGGGACATAATGATCCCATGTTGAAGTTACATCCATCGGATAATCCAAATTGTCCAATGTCGCGGTATAAGTCCGCCAGGAGTCCCAAAATGTTAAACGCCCTGCCTAGCTTGTCTTTATATTTTTGTATTCAATGTCCATGGCTTTGAAAAATTCGTATCGGATGCCGTCTATCCCCGGAGCTTTGCCATTGTTGGACAGTTTCAATGCATTTCGTATATCCTCTTCCGTAAGAGCTTTGTTCATTTCATTGTATTCATTTTGAGATAACTGTGCATCACACTTCTCAAGCACTTCTTCAGTGCACATCATTCGACCATAGTCGTCGTTGGAAACATCAACATATTGTATTGCCTCGTGGTAATCCCGGGCCATCTTGGCCATTCGTTTTGGACGAGTTTTGAAGCAGGGTACAGTCGAATCATTCTCTGTTGTCTTAAATTCGTTTATAGTGTTCCTCAGGTGGTACTCGTTGGTGGAACGAGTCCAATAGTCAGTCTTCAGGCTTTCACCCTCAATGTCATACCGAGCCTCTGACTGAGCCTTTTGACGGTCTGCTTCTTCTCTAAGGTAGGTTTCAATCTTTCTCTCCAGGTGCAGAATTGCGAGATGTTTGTCCTCAGTAGGCATATCTGCATCATTGATAACAAGGTGTTTCTGTGCCTTCCAGGTGTGGAGCTGGCAGGTTCTTCCTTTGACCAAGCGGGAGCATTTTTTACCTTCTGCAGTAAGGTCAATCTTGAATTTGTGCCAAAGGCTTTGGATGTTCTGCTTGGTTTGCCGTTCAGTATGGTTCAACTCTTCCAGCTCCTCTGCAAGCTTCTTTGAATGGATAGAAATGTAGTTCATAAATCTTGGTGTTTTAAGGAGATAAATAGGTAAGTTCCAAATTCCTGGCCCATACTCCTTGTCTGGCTGGCATGTCAATTGGACAGAAATCAAATGGTGGTCACTGGCGATTAAACTAGGTTCAATTGACCAATTTCGATATCGTTTAAACCGGTCTACCAGTACATAGATCCGGTCAAGACGTGAACCAGATACATGTGTCTCATTCATGGTTAAATTGGTGCGTTTTTGGAAGCAAGTGTATTTGTTCGCATCAGGAAATGTTGCACGCCAACCATCTTGCATGCGGAAGAGCGCCTTCAGGCATACAAAGCTCAGAGGTACTGTCTCTTCCTTGTTCGATGTACGATCTTTAATGTCTTCAACAAAATTCCAGTCACCCAGTGTTTCAGTTGGAAATGGAAGTTCTGGATTTTCTAAGTAGCAATGCCATAATCGGCCCCACATCCTCTCTCTTTCCAGAGGGGCGTTTGGGGTGTAAATGTTCAGAATGTTTATTGTTTCTCCCTGATGTGATGGGATAACAAGCATGATTGCATGGCCCTCAATGAGGACATACTCTTTCACATTTTCCGTGTCAACATATTTTTTTTGTTGAGAAGGAAGCTAACTCCAGCTGTGGAGTTAGGTTTTATCGGGTGTCCAGAGTTAAACAGTTTGAACCATTTCCCGTAAATGTAGTTGAACTGGCTAGTGGCAATATGATCCATGTGTGATTCTTGCCAGGCGAAAACACCTATCCTCTTCTCGTCAACTACTCTCTTCATGTAATTGAGTTTGTGTCCTGTGCTGCTCATGGATTTATTTTTGTCTCTCCCATTTATATTTTGGGATGCAATTGTTACGTTCGAACGAGTGAACTTCGCTGAACGGGTAAGTTTTGGAGGTTTGTTCCTCTGTCTAATCTGTGCATTCAATTCTTCCCAATTTTCAGGGATAAGGTATTGCCTGTCTTTATTTTCTTGGCTTCTGTCTGATGTTACGTGCAGCGAGTCGATATTGGCATAATAAGTTTGCTCATTTAAAAGTTGTGCTGCAGTGTTAGAATTGTTGGTGTGGGAGTCGTTATATGTTCCCTCTACATCTCCCATAATCATATCCAGAATTTTATTTGTACCATTCGCAATACGGCCGTTTGTGTTCCACAGATCAGGAGTCGCCGCAGTTGATATGGGCATCAACCATGGTGAATCATGGTCTGTGGTAGTCATATTTTGAAGGTCTGTAGGGGACGTGGATGCTGCCCCTTGCCCGTCGCTGTAGCAGTCAGAGCAGCAGAGCTGCTACAGAAGGGGCCGTGCGTTGGGTAGTTGAAGCTAGGCCCTGGATCACCCCGACTCCTGCTGATTTCACTCTCTGAACTCGTAGCCGGCAGGCACTGACGAGAGGGATGTACCACATCCCCGAAACCCTCCCGTGAACCAGGAGGGCCCTCGGTACCAATCTGAATATTTGTGTTGTTTATAGGCATGTTTTGGGTGTGTTTTAAGACCGCTGTCGTAGGATTTCAATAATATTTCAAGCCGGAATTGTACCTCTCGAAAGGGAGTGTGGCATGTTGAGGGTTCCAGCTCAACAGATATGGGAAAGCAGCCACTGAGTTCAGATGATTTGCTTGGTGGGACCTGGGTAGTGAATTACAGACATTGCTGCCAACATCGTGGAGATGTGGCTGCCTACATGAGGCCAGCGGTGGTGATTACACAATCACACTGCCATATCTACTTCAACAAATTGCGCGTTATGAGGAGTTCCAGGTCAAGCAGTCACAGATTTCAGATGATTTCCTTCATGTCTCAATGCATCAAAGTCTTGTGTATATTTGGTTCAGAGACCATAACTGGCAGATGTAGATGAATGTATTGAAAGTAGTACATGAGAACATATGTGGTCTATTCTGCAAGCACTCATAGCAGGCAGCTTGGTGTTACAGAGGCTGAAGTTCGACGATGTAGCGCAGTTGTTCGAGGCTCGCATCAGAGGCACGACGGGCCGAATCACGTGATCTCGGCTCCGCTCCACAGCAACGAGTCATATAGTGACGTGGCAAGGTGGGGCGATATCGTCGCCGCAGGCGGCGGATAGGGAAGGAGGAGATGGGCAGAGGAGAACATACCAGCATAGTTTCTCCAGGATTTTCTGGGTGTATCGGCCTGATACGGCACAATAATATATTGGCTCTATGGCCGGGCTCTATGGCTCCTTCCGCACTTTGGCGGTGTAGCACAAGCTACGCGGGTGTGGAGGTCACCCTTGGGCTGCAAACCCTGGCTGCAAACCCTCCTTGACCCACCCACCCCACCAGTCTCGCTCCATCTCTCCGTCGACGAGGGAACGTCGGCGTGGGAAAGTGGGAGATGGTGGTGGTAGCGGATCAAAGAGCCTCCCAATTTGGCCCAATGTTTCAGCCCCATCCCATCGGGGATATCCGGAGAGATCTCGATCAAGACTTGATTGACGTCCTGCTAGATATCGCCCGACCATTTTTGCGGAAGCTTGGTCCAAGCTTGCTAGAATATCGCCACGATACTGTCCCAACATTTAACTGAGCTTACATTTCATGTTCGTCGGAGATCCATGACCAAAACGAGGCACAAGAGCAAAAGGTAGTTGAAACAACATTTACTACTCCTCCATCATGTCCGGCCGACTCAACTCCTCTATTTCCTCATCTTCCTCATCCTCCTCCGGGTCTCCCAGTTCTGGGCCCTTCTCTGCTCCTGCTTTGGCCTGCTTCTTTTTTTCGTGTGTCTCCCTTGATTTTTAGCCTTTGCGGCGCGCTTTGCCGGCCCAGAAATGCGAAGTAGCGCAGCAAACTCGTCGTGCTTCGTGTCACGATCTGGGAAGTAGGGTATCAGAGCTGTTAAATCTCGAGGGAGAGTGTCTCTGAGCAGGTGTGCATTGTGCAATGTGTGCATATTGATGAAATAAACCTGCGTATTTTCGTGCTGTATTGCCGTCTGTGTATGACTGGTGAGATTGCGCTCTTGGATGACATGGTCAAGGCCAGAAATCGCCCAGCATTTGCTTCCATGGCAGTCGTGTTGTGCGTTGAAGAAGAACAAGATGGCCTACAAGTTTTATTTCAGAACAACATTGGCAAATGATAAAGAAAGAACTCTTACCGCCGGTGCGACCAAATTAATCTCGGGTGATGGCGAGAGGACTGGCATGTTCATGCGGACATCCAGGGTAGCGGAAACGTCGAACTTGCGCAAGACAACCACAGCATCCTCATATTTTGTGGGGGCAGTGCTAGGAATTAAAATAAGGCAGATCCGGCTGCTCAGAACTTCCCCGGTTTCCTGTCACTTATTCAGTTTGTACACTAATAGATGATAGCTTAGAAGCGAACCTTGCATTTGAAGAATATCCATGAGTCTTTCGTGCATACGTCTCCTGCTTGAGAGACGACATATTTGCACGTTATCCAGGTCTTCCCCACCCCGATATCTAGTTCCGGGGCCCAGAGTGGGTCAAGCACATCGCGCCATGGCGCTGAGACGGCTGTGCGACGCGAGTCGAGTTTAATGGAGCCTACATCAAGATATAAATGAGGCCCTGTCAGCGTGAAGGAGACTTTGGTTTAGATTTGTCCATCCAGCCGAGGCGACGTTGAAGCTCCTTGTTTTTGTGGAGGAAGGATGTTATCTCATGACCTGCTTGGATGTAGTCCTGGGATCCCTCAGGATTCCACCATCCACCACTAGCCTGGTGCTTAAATCACTCCATATCTGCGAGTGTTACACCAATATCTCGAGTTGGAGCCTGATGATTTGAGAGGACACTGCAGAGCCGGAATATCGTGTTCCAGCATTCAAAGCCCTCTGTGGCGTAGAGAATCGCAGGTCCAAATCGGCGAATATTGTCAGGAAGGTGCGGGAGGACGTGGAGCTTATACTTGGTGACAATCCAAGCGGGGTCAATCAATGCCCAGAGGTCCAAGACATTATCGATACAGATTTGGAGATCCGCCTGGACAAAAGGGTGTTATTTTATTACATGTTTATGCGGTGACCCACCCACGAGGTATTGTTCGAGATTTCGGATTTCCGGGTACCACAAGAGCGCTCCAAGCTTGCCGGAAGCCTTCCAAAGGTTGAAAAGATTGTTACTGCAAAGGTCGTCATGGAGGTGAAAGATGCTGAGTTGCTGAAGAATTTTAAAATGCTTCCCAATCAGCCCGTTCTTGTACTTGATGATATATCGACCCCGGATTGATGCCAGATTCAGTCCATTGGTCGACGATGACTGTAATCGAACCGAAAATTTGTCTCCCTTTGACTTATCTCATGGTGTGTTTGTTTTGTGCCAAATGTATTTATCATCTCCAAGGAGAATCGAGTGAAGAATTTCGCAGGGGCTGTCTCGGTGCGGATCGAGACCTGGGATGGTGTATGATCAATTAACCGAATTCGGTGAACGAAATTATATACAGCTCACCTCTGACGCGCAGTAAAATATTGTAGTGATCCCCGGGCCGCAGTTGATGATGTTCTGCTTGTTCAAGTTAAAACAATGAAGAACAGCATCACATTGGAAGAGGTACTCACCTGAATCCTTTGACAATTTTGCGGCTCGGTCCTCAGGCTGCAGGATCACCCAGTTGTACAACTCCCACTGGATTAGATCTCGGATCCGAGTCTTGACTGCCTTGCGTGCATCACCTTTGAGATTTCTATCTTTGAGCCGGGGATCCACGTTGAAATGTTCCTTCTGAGTGTCCCGGGCTTTGACGATAAGCTTTTCAATCCAAAAGAGGGCGGTCTTGTCCTTGACACCGGTCGATGTCTGCAGCTCATCAACAGCGTCCTGAATGCCGGAACAGGCAGCCTAAATTTGCTGTTTAATGACACGGACTGTTTTGGCCGGTGTACGTGGGATGCCGGGCTGGATTGAAATGAGAGTCGCACCACGATATCTAATGAGCAGAATACCTTGAAGAGAGCCCGGTAACCTTCATCTGTTTTCCTAGGGGCTGCAGTCCCACCAGCCATGTCATCCGGCACCAAAGATTTGAGTGCACCCCTGTGTTCGAGGCTGATTCCGCCTGTTGGGGGTTATCGGCAGCGAGGACATGTGCAAAAATGCGAAACAGAATATCCTGTTCCAATTTGCAGTCATACGCATTATGGTATTTGTCAGAGCCACTGAAACAGAGTTTGTTTTAGTTGCTACAAGCGAAGCAATCAAATATCTACAGGTCTTCGGACAGGGCTTCAAATTGCTCTCCTGATGATGCGTGCGGAGAAGTAGAGCAAAATCGAACGAAGTATTCTTGCAATACCTTCCGATGCGGCAGATTCGCATTCACCATGTAGATATTCACGTGAGGATTGTATTGCTTGCTCACATTCCCCGAAACGTCGTCACTCCAAGGAACTATTCGAACTGAAAACACGGGACGACCCTGGGCTATTTTGCGGATGGGGTTTGGCATATTTTGGGCCCAGCTCGGGGATGAATCTGACAAATTTTGGGTTGGCAGTAGGTGAAGTTAAAGAGGAACACAACTCACCAGGAAATTTGAAGGAGTATCTGGTCTCCCGAAGATCGAGAAAATTGTATCTTAAATCTGTTGCGCAAACTCAGACAATTTCTTCATCATGAATAACGAAACAATCGGACTGTGGTACCATGAATAACGATTCTATCCCAACAATTGAAATACACACCTCGGGATAGTGGTCGACATTATAGCCTTCAGCGTACTCTTCTTTATTGAATATCACCCATCGCATCGGGATTACAAATTTGCCGTTCTGTAATTGTGCTAGCTCCTTGATGTAAAAGTGCTTGTGTGCAGACTTGCTCCAATCCGCCCACATTGGTGAGAGATCATCGAGATCTACTTCCTTGGTCCATTTGTCTGCGTGGTTCAACTCCGAGATACGGTCTGTAATCTCCGGGTAGACCTGAATAAATTCCCGAACGAGAGGATTTGCCCAGTCCTCCATTCGCATCAGACACCAGAGTAAAAAAATCGAAAGAGGCTCCCACCAATGCAAGTAACTCAGCTGGATGGTTCATGTAAAATTCGTTGCCCATGGCAGATACGTGCCTAATGGTTTGAATTTTGACATCCCTGGTTAGTTCTGCCTGCTTTTTTCTCAACGCGGAAAAGGTCGGGACATCAGGTGTCCTGCACTCGTGCATCACCCATATGATGGTTTTGAGTTGGTCGTCGGAAAGTCTCAAACACGGTAAATTGTCCAATAAATCAAGCATAAACATCTGCATGATCAGGATTAGCAGATCCGGGCGACCGATGGTGAGAATTGCCTGCCGCTTTAGATCCATGGGGACGCCAGCCGCTTTCATCGTGATTGTACTCTGCTTCGGATTCGGCCTCGTCGTCCGAGTCTTCTAAACCTGTCAGACGTCAACAACGGGCAAACAACATGACATTGGGCCTTACCCATGTCCACCATGGCCGCCACAGCATCAGAGATGGTCAAGTCCTCCCGGTCCATCTTTCCGAACACGGCATGGTCGTAATAGTCAAGGTTCCGTATAAGGCTCCAATTGTTTTCATTTATAAATGTTTTAAACAGTAAAAACCGTTTATATTTTCGTTTAGTTTAGGGACCCCTGTAAACGATAAACAAATGGAAACGAAACGGTTAAACGGTTGTTGGAAAATGACCCTCCTTGCATGGCTTGAGCAGTAAATTCTGAACATATATTGAAGCTCAGGGACCTGTTTGGAGTGTTCAAAACCTATAATAACCCAGAAACAACTCACCGCTCACATGGTTGGTGGGATGGTGTCCTAAATTAGTAATTGCTGCCATTAATGATGGCGCACGGCCATCTCTGAGACAACACCAAGCCATCCTCACCATGATCATCGCCTTTATCCTTCATTCACATCTCGGGGAAGTCACCATTGCAACAGAAGAAGTAAACGGACCATTGTTGCTTGGCTCAATGTCTCCAGAAGAAGCTGAGTATATTCCCCAAAAAATACCATTTAAAAACGGTTTTAACGGTTTTTTTAAACATTTGTTACCGTTTCCGTTTAGTTTAGGCCTTTCCATAAACGAAAACTAAATGGTTGGAGCCTTAGTTCCATATTCCTTCAAGCAGTTCTCGGTGCTCTGAATCTCTGGTCTCCTCGGTGCCAGCAGAGAAGAAGATTTCGTTTCGGTCTGCATCGAAGAACTGATTTCCATCCATCATGATGTCGCCCAATGTGTTCTGCTTGAACTGTGTTCCATCAATAGCATCCTCGCTGTCCGAATCAAGAAGAATGTCTGATAACTTGAAGCGTGCTCGCTGCACCGGAGCAGGAGGACGAGTTTCTGGAATCAAAGTGGATCCACCAGCAGCTACTTGGTTCGCAGCTACAGCCTCCAGATGTTTCGGTCTTGTCAAGTGGACTTTTCTGCCGGTTCTGAGAATAATTGTGTCTTGGGTATCGGATGCGGCAGAACAAGCAATGCACTTGACATGCTGTGGATCCGAGTCCACATCCTCAAAGTCTATGGACCAGCAAGATAAGCCATTGACCCACAAAAATTGGACAGGCAACCACCAGCAGCATATTTTTTTGTATGGTCAACAGGCATCCAGTTAACGCCAGAGTTGGCTTGAAGCAGTGATGCTGCCGCCAGCCTCGAAACGGAGATATCTCATGTGTAACCGTGACGTGGACTTTGAAATTTTTCACTTGCTGCCTCCCCACTCTTTTGTCTTCCCCCAACATCTTGCCGCAACCTTCGCTCCTTCACGTCTCTTCCTCCCTCTTTTCGACCTTCCTTGTTCCAGTCACTCTCCCTCATTTGCCTCACATCATGGCTCGCCCGCGCCGCCACCTCGATGCCATCTTCGATACCCTCAGCTCCCCTTTTGCGCCGCCCCCAACCGAAAACGGCAGTACCACCCCAGCTGGGTCTCCACCCTCCCGGCGTCTTTCCTCGGCCCCTGAAACCCTGACCAACCACTCCCGTGACGCCTCTTCATCACCGTACGCCTCTGCGCGCACCAATCGTCATAACCGCCTCACTTCCAGCCGGAGCACAGAGGACTTCACTGTTGGTGTCCTTGCAGTGAGGAAGCTGAAGCTGAAGCCCGAGAGCCTCCTGGCGCTTGAAGACTTTGCCAAGGTCTCTTTTTTTCTGTGTCTTCTTTGCCCATCGTTAACCATGTTTGACAGACGGCGTCGACTGCCTCCCAAGTCAGCATGGTTGCTCAGCTGTTCAAGATCACAGAGATGCAGGCACTGCTCACTCCCACCGCTACGATGTTCACCATCCCAAAAAAACTCGATGTCTGTCCTCATCCATCTCAATCACTTCAATATAATCTGACGCATCGCGAAGAACAAAATTGATCTCCACAGCATCTGGACCCTGCTGTCCCCCACCCTCTGCAACTACATCAAGAAGGCCGGCGGGGACACTCCGAGCGGCATCATGAAGGTCTCTTATTTCATTATCGCTAGCTGTTCATTGCTAACAATTGTTTAGTCATTGGTCCAGGAGCATCCATCACCCTGGGGCCTCACAGTCGACGTCTTGGACGACAAATCCCAGTGGGGTGTCGTCACCACACGAATTCGTACCCGTCTCACTGATCGGCGGTACGAAATCAAAAAAGTGGTGAGTCTTCATTCATCGTTGCTCGTTTATGTCACTAAGACATCTGATGCAGCTCTGCGATGCCATGTGGGTCTCCGTCAAAGGAGAGGATGGCGAAGTCACAATTACCGACCTTGAAGAGCCCTCTGACATCATCAAGCTTTGCGAAGCCCTCGTTGCCATTGTCCCTGATGCCAACGTGAAGGTGACACTTCCCATGCTGGGGCGTGTGGCGCTGTTGGTTCTTCCGAATCCCTTTCGCATTACACACTCATTTAAATTTAAAATAGGTAGAAATTAGGTAGACCCATAATATCATTTTTTGTGGCCGGTGGCCCGATTCATTACAGTCTCCTTTGAGTCTCCTGCACGAGCTTGCAAGCATATACCAAGAGGCGCCCTGGCTCGGCCCTTCCACTGAGGAGGTTTTGCAGATCTTGAGCCAGAATCTTCTCTGGAGGTGGGGTCATTGGATCATCGTACGATTGCAGTTTTCGGTATCCCTGGGAGGTTCCTGGGGATATCCGAGCCCATCAATCCCAATATGGCAGTTCGGAGCTCTGGTGGAGCTCCGACCAAATTGGCGGTGTACCTATGCACATTCGGCCCATTCGGGCTCATGTCCCATGTCTGTGGAGATCCATGTCTATATAAGGACATGGGTCTGCACCCGTGTTTGATCCGTATCCGGACCGGTCAGCACGTGTCCCAAGCGTGGAAGAGCTCTCTTGATCTTAAACCACCACAAACAAACTCGAGTGGCACCAGCCATCCGCGAAATACACCATCCGATATCGATGTCTACCGCCGGAACGCCATGTGCGGACCGGATGCGTCGATCTTCTGACAGCGGGACTTCTCCCACGTCACCGTCTTCGACGTCAATCAGTGATCCGGGACGGGTGGCACCCGTGGCAACTAGCTCTCTCGACAATCTACTCACGCTCATATGCTCCTGGAAGGGGCAGACCAAGATGAAGAACGGTGACAAAGCCAAGGCGATTGAATTGGCCGAGAAGGTGCGCGACGAGGGCGCGGACAACACGGGTGGCACCGAGTCCGCGACCACGGTGCAGTCACTCCTGACCGCGGCGGCCACCACTGCTGCGGTTCGCGACTTCTCGCGCCAGGTCCTGGAGGCCGTCAAAGAGGGGATGAAGGGCATCGCCCCAGTCCCCTCAGACGCGCACTCTCAGCAACAACAAGACGCGCCACTCCCCGCGCTGGCACCGCGCCGGCAGGCTCCGCAGCCCCCAGCGGAACGCCTCATCACCATCTCGATGGCGAAGGCGGACCGCAAGTCGGCGAACCGCCAGCGGAGCCCGGCCGACCTCAAGGTGCAGATCGAAGCGTCAATGGGGAAGACCGCGGCACCGGGGCTACGCGAATCCACGATCCATAGCGTGCGCAAGCGCGCGAATGGCGACATCCTTGTCCAGGCCAACACGGAGGAGCAGGCTAAACTCCTGCTTCTCCATGGGCAGGAATGGATCGGGCACTTCGAGCCCAACGCGTGCGTGCGCCGCAAGTCCTACACCCTCGTCGCTAACTATGTGCCCACCTCCTTTGATCCGAGGGCGGAGGGCGCAAAGTCCGCGATCTACCTCGCAAACCAAGGCACGATCGCGTCGCCGGATGCTATCAAGGACCTCCACTGGCTGCACGAGCGGAAAGACGCGTCGGTCAAGAAGAACGCGTCTTCCCTAGTGATCGTGATGGAGGACGTTGCTGCGGCTGAAGGCCTCATCCAGCGGTCGCTGTCCGTTGTCGGCACATCGTGCCCCGTCTCCTACTTCGTTCCTCCCCCCATCCACTGCTACCACTGTCAAGGTTTCGGCCATATGGCCAAGGCGTGTTCCGCCAACAAGGACCCTGCTAGTATCAAGTGCGCCAAGTGCGCTGGCTCTCATGCAACTCGGGATTGCGAATGCCCGAACACCCCACGGTGCGCTAACTCCAGGACGTGCATGCACATCAAGCTGCAGTGCGCGAACTGCGGCGGCCCGCACAAGGCGTTTGCGAACGCGTGCTCTGTGAAGCAGAGGGCGATCGCAGCGGCGGCCTCGCGCTCTCGGTCTCCCCCTTCCCCTCTGTCGTATGCCTCCCACGCCGGCCAAGGCGCGCGAGCGTAGATGGAGGACACGCTCCCCGACTGGATATGGGTCCGGGACCTCAACTGCCGCAAGCAGCCGGAGGTCTTGATGTCCCTACTTAACGATACCAGCCCATCCAAGTTTGATGTACTAACTGTTCAGGAACTGCCGTATCACATCGCGGCTAGAGCCTCGTTCCGGCACAAGGACTGGCATTTAATCCTGCCGTCCAATGCTCCGTTGCGGCGACGAGACCAGCTCATACGCAGTGCCATTTATATTAACAAATCCATCCCATCTGACTCGTATTCCCAGATCCACCTCAAGTCCCTCGACGTAGCCGGCCTACGATTCGTTCCTCAGGATTCCCCCCCCTTCCGTATTTATTCTGTTTACAATCCACCCAAATCTGATGTTACTGTTTCTTTCATGCGCAACCACCTTAACTCGGACGCCGTCGGCGACGAGGATTTCTTCCTGTTCGGAGACTTCAACAAACACCATGTCATGTGGTCGGGACCTCACAGGCACAAGCGCAATCGTTGCTCGGACACATCCGAAATGATTCAAATGCTAGCTGAGTCCGATCTTACACTATGTCTCCCCCCGTGCACTCCCACATTCTATTCAGACGCGCACAAATCATGGTCCACGCTCGACCTCGTCTTCGCTACGCCGCGCCTTGCCGACACCGTCACAAAGTGTGTCGTGAGCGGGGGCTTCGGATCTGATCACCGGTGTGTCGATGTAACAATCAACATCGCGTTGGGAAAGACCGAGCCCCCGCCAAGGTATCGCTGGAGAGACGCCGACTGGGACGCGTTCAATAAGGCAGTGGAGGACACGTGCAAGTCCGACCGTGTCGCGGACCGGGCAGCGCACATCTCCACCACCGATGACCTGGACGCGTTGGTCGGCGATCTCCTCGGAGGGTACGTTGCGGCGATGGAGGCGACGGTGCCGTTGGCGGAGAAGTGCGCCTTTTCGAAGCGCTGGTTCACCGCCGACCTCAAGAAGATGCTGCGTGACCTCAATACACTCAAGAACCGGGCCACCAAGAAGAACTCGACTCAGGCCGAGCGCGACGCGGTAAAGCCCGCCCGAAACGCTTACCACAGCGCGCTTCGAGCGCAAAAGCGACGGCATTGGAAGGAGTGGCTGGAGGATGCGACGGAACGTACGGTTTGGCAGGCCCACAAGTATGCCAGCCAGCATTCCGCTGATATGACAGCCTCGAGGGTCCCTGACCTCGAAACTCCAGAAGGTCCGGCGCGATCTAATGAAGAGAAGTGCTCTGCTTTCAAGAAACAATTCTTCCCTGATCCCCCTCCGGCAGATCTCGACGACGTCGACGACTCCGAATACCCGGATCCGGAACCCAGCCCCGACGTCGAAGAGGGGGAGGTCCGCAAGGTGCTCCACAAGCTCCCGCCGCTGAAGGCGCCGGGTGGATCGCAGGTCCCCAACCTCGCGCTGCAGCGAACCTCCTCCCTCCTTGTCCCTATACTCACGAAAGTCGCTAATGCGTGCCTTAAATTAGGTTATCATCCCAAGCTCTGGAAAATTTTCATCACGATCACGCTACGCAAACCCGGCAAACCCGATTACACCATCCCCAAGGCCTACCACCCCATCGCGCTGGAAGAGACGATGGCAAAGGTGATCGAGTCGGTCTTCGCTCGACGCCTTGCCGCGTGCTCCGAACGCGAAGGGATGCTGCCTGCCAACCACTTTGGCGGCCGCCCTGGGCGCACGACCACGGATGCAGCACTCTTCCTGGTGCAACGCATTAAAAACGCGTGGCGCCGGGGTCGCGTTGTCTCTGTTGTGTTCATGGACATAGTGCAAGCATTTCCGTCGGTCAACCACGAGCGCCTCCTACACAATCTGCGCAAGCGGGGCGTACCGGAGAACCTCGTCCGATGGACGGAAAGTTTTCTAACGGACCGACACACACACCTCAAATTCGACGACTTCACGTCCCCGCTTCTAGCAGCTAGTATGGGCATCCCGCAGGGCTCCCCGCTCTCGCCCATTCTCTACCTGTTTTATTCGGCGGACTTGCTCGAGATCGTTGATCCCAAGGCGCGTGATCGATTCATTGCAGGATACATTGACGACACCATGCTAGCGGTGGAGTCCGACTCGGTCGCGGAGAATATCACCAAGCTCAATGGTATCATGCCCGACGCTTTCCAGTGGTCGCGGACGCACGCGTGCTCCTTCGACCTCGGGAAGTTTCAGCTCGTCCACTACACAAGAAATCCTAACCGCTACGTCCCTGCCTATCTCGTTACCGCAGCTCACACCATACAGGCGTCAGAGAGTGCCACGTATCTCGGCCTCATTATGGATCGCGTGCTGCGATGGAAGGAGCAAGTCCAACGAGCGGTGGGCAAGGGCACGAAGGCTATCATGGCGATCAACCGGTTAACGCGGCCGACATTTGGCCTCCCACACAAGTTCGTACGACAATTATACCGCTCGGTGGTCATCCCGAAGATGGAGTATGGTCTGTGCGTATGGTACTCACCCGTCGTTTCCAACGGCACAAAACGCAGGAAGGGATCCGTCGGATTCCTGACACAGCTGGGTAAGGTACAGAACATTGCGTGTAGGCTAATTACCGGCGCGTTCAAGTCCACACCGGTCGACGCGCTCAACTATCTGGCACACATCCCCCCCATCGAGCTTCGCCTCAACCAGGCCTCTTTCCACGCCGCTCTCCGCCTCGCATCCCTCCCCTCCCACCACCCCCTCCATTCGCACGTCAAGCGCTGCATGCACATGTATCCGCAGGCTCACCGCTCCGTCCTCCACGAAATGTTCCATGCTTTCCCGGTGATACGCTCCCTCGAAACGATCGACCCCACTCCACTAGATACGACGTGGGTAGCGCCTTTCACCTTCCGGATTGCAGACAACAAAGAAATGGCGATAGAGGAGCTTGCGCAGTATACGGGCGGCGCGTGCTTGTACGGCGATGGATCGGGCTACGAGGGCGGGGTTGGCGGGGCTGCGGTGTTCAAGAACAAGGATGGCGTGTACGAGACGTTGCGCCTCTACCTCGGGCCGATGGAGAAGCACACAGTTTTTGAAGCTGAGCTTGTCGGGCTCATTCTCTGTTTGGTCATGATTGCTAACACCCCCCGTCTGCGCGCGGCTACCATCCTCACCGACAACCAAGCGGCCATCCGTGCGGCCGCAAATCCGCGGCCTCAACCCGGCCAGCATCTCGTCCAGATATTCCACAAGACCTTCCGCGACTTGCAAAAGAAGCGGCGAACATTCAAACTGCACATCGCGTGGATCCCGGGCCACAAGGATGTGGAAGGCAACGAGGCTGTCGACGCGGAAGCAAAGACAGCGGCGCAAGGCGAGTCCTCTGTACTTCCCCACGCACTCCGCGCCCTGTACCACCTCCCTTCCAGCATGGCCGCGTTGAAAGCTGCCCACAAGAAGCACATCGCGCGCGCATGGCACGGCACGTGGACGTCATCGCGAGTCGGCGCCCGCTTTGCGGACTTCGACAAGACCCCACCGGGCCAGCGCACCCTGCGATGGTACGAAGACCTCCACCGCAGCCAGTGTAGCATCATCACGCAGATGCGCACTGGCCATGTCGGGCTCAATGCATACCTTGCGAGATTCGGCGCGGTGGACTCAAGCCTGTGCCCGGCGTGCCGCGAGCCCGAGACCGTCAACCATTTCCTTCTGACGTGTCGCCGGTTCACGGGACAGCGCGACGTGCTCCGGCGCGCCCTCTACGCGGACGACCGGCAGCCACTCAACAAGAGGTCCCTTCTGGGCAAGTGCAAAAACAAGGGCGCGTTGCTAGCGTACATCGTCTCGACTAACCGCTTTCCGCGCTACGCCTCCAATCCCGCATGAGGCGGCCGCGTCCCTTCCACTCGCCCTCCTCTTTCCCCCCCTTTTTTTGTTTTTTTTTTTCCTCTCCATGCCTCCCCTCTCTCCACCGCGCCGTTGATCGGCGCCTATATGCCCCTATGCCCCTTCCTCCCGTCTTCCCTTCCTCCCCGTATTCTCTCTTCTCCGGGACCCTCCATTGTCGCTTACCGGCACCTTACACGGAACACGCCGCCCCCCTACCCCCCCACAATACATTCCGCACCACACACGTCTTCCGATATCCCACATTCAAACATCATCACTGCTGCTCCCTCCTCAGCCCCCCTTTTCCTTGTGCGGCACTCTCCGCGCGCTCCGGCCTCCCGTCGGGGCGCACGCCTCGGTTGCGGGGGATTTCGACGCGTCACGGGGCAACTGTGACGTAGCGCGCGCCGCGGCGCGCGCGACAGTCACCACAGGTTGTAACCCACGGCCTCCCTTAAATGGGCGGAGACTCTCTGGTCCCGAACGACGCGTAGAGGTAGACATGTAGCTAACTAGACACATAGGCCATAAATGGCCTGAGATCTAGTATAAATATAATGATTTCATCGTCCCAAGCGTGACGCCAAGACGTGTCGCGTTACTGTACTACGTAGAATTATCGATACACCTGCTGCGTCCGCCAGACCCTGCGCCCATGGAAGATTTGACTTCAGAGAAGCCTAACAGAGGTTGGGGTGGCAGACGACAAGATGCTGGTCACCCCACTGGTTGAACATTTCAAAATTTTCACCTTCTTTTTCAGTGAAAAATGTCGTTTATTTTTCATGCATTTTTCACTGAAAAAGCAAGTGAAAATTTCAAAACATTTTCATCACTTTCTTATTTTATTTCGAATTTTTCACCTTGAATTGAGAAAGTGCTGAAAAAGTTTTAAAATTTTCACCTTCTTTTTCAGTGAAAAATGTCTGAAAAATAAACAACATTTTTCACTGAAAAAGAAGGTGAAAAAATTGAAATGCTCAACCAGTGCCCGACAAATGCTGGAAAAGCGGCAAAACATGCAGAAACTGCAAAAACTCTTGGAAACTTGAATACTGTATCTACTCCTGCTCAGCCACAACCTGCGCGTGCTGCTATCTCTCAGTCTAGCTCCAGTCTACCCCCTGCAGCATTCTTTGGGCCTTACAACACCCATCGTCCTGTGCCTCGTGGCAATCCACTAACTGTTCCTGCCCAGACTGGCAAAGCATCATTTTGGTCTGCAATTGGTGCCTCTCACTCCGAGGCTGCTGCAACTAGAGATGTGATGAACCCTGGACACAACATGTCTGGATCTTTGCCTGCAGATCCTCATACGTTAATCCCATGTTTGTCTCTGACCAGTGCTGATGATGTACGAAAATAGTACGAAGCGTGGCTCACCAGCACATATCACCAGATGAGTTCACACAGCTCAATGAGCAGCTCGACTACATCGAAGAGCATGATGAACATGCTGATATTGCCGCAGGTGATCGGTTAATCAATGAGAGTTTAGTTGACGACATGTCAGATAATGCTGAGTCAAATGCTGCTGCAGCGGAGGCTGAAACACAGTCCTCAGAGCCTGCCGAAAATTCTGTACTCCACAAGCAGCTTGTAGATTTGCAGGAGCGCCTTCTTCGGGAGGAAGTCGCACATGGGAAGCCCTTGTGCTATCTCAGGGGAGATTTTTTCGACCGGCCTCTGCACCCTGTATTTGCACTCCAAAAAAGCAAGGATACAATTGGCCTCGATCCTCGTCATCTGTACTTGCGCAAGGTGTTCGTCTGGCTGCCTTACTTGCTCCCTGGCTGCCCAGACAGGTTTAGATGCACTTGTGGCAAGCTGCTTTCCAAGAATGATGTGTATTCTATGATCCAATTTGTCTCATGAACTTACCATTCTACAGGTTTTAATGACAACCCGATTGCGCGCCGGGTTCAGGCCATGCCGTCTGATTTTTTCCTGTTCACAAACTGCTTTATCTGTGATTTGCGGAGGGTTAATTTGCCTGGCTGTGGCATGAGCCACCAAGGGACAGATCCACACATCATTGCTCAGCTACCACGGTTTGTACAGGCAGCATTTCCAGGTATGTCTCCATCACCACTGCGCTGCTGATAACTTAGCCTTTTTTTTTAAGCTTATATCTCAACTCGTGGTGTGACCTCAAAACTCATGATGTGGCAGATGTCCAACACTTTTGTGACACGATTCGGTCCTGCTCCATTCTCTGAACTTGTCTCTGAAATCCAGCACAGGTTTCATGCCAATGGAGAACTGATGTACTTTGCAGCTGCTGATTTTACGGTCAGAGCGGAGTTACACCATACTCGATGTTCGATGATCCAAATGGATATGCTGGAGCCTCACCTTCAGTTCAGTACACCAAAGCTCTGTTTACCGATAACCTTACAGCCCATTGCATCTACATTGAGCGTGATATTGCAACGTTGCCGTTGACAGTAGCCAAAGCAGATCATACCTTCGATGTTAGTTGCATCTTACACTTTGTCATGGTCTTTGTCTGAAATTTCTCCTAGTTTCTCAAGCACATGGGCGGAATGAAAGGAGAACGTGTCTTCACTGCAGCCTATACCGTCCTCAACGAGTTTGAGGAGGTGAGAGCCCACTCCATTACCCTCACAAAGTCCTTGCTGTTCGTCAAAGACATGTTCAATGGCATTCAGCAAGGGCTGAAGGACTCGCAAAATCTGCCCACTCAGATTCTATACACTGATTCCCCTCAATGTGAGCCTCTGATCATCCATTCGATAATGAATCTTACTATCCTACAGCTGAACGAACCTTCCATGAGTCAATTAATAGTGCACTGACCAAGGATGTTGAACCAGTCACCGATTGGTCAGACCTTCCTCCCTTCGATCGAGCCCCAGATGTTTCAGCAGCTGCCATCTCTGACTCTATGGACATCGAGGACATCTCAAATGATATACTTATTGATGTCATGGCTGCAGATTCGTCATCGCAGCTTTATCTTGTTGCACTTGCGATAAAGATGGAGCGAAGCCCTGCAGAGCAAGCTCGCCTCGACATTATCCAGCTGCGAACCAAGAATAAAATTTATGTCTTCAAGGTGTGGTCATTTTTTTCTGATAGGTTACACAGATTAATTTTCTATAGGTTACGGCCCTTACCTCATGCAGCCATATCCTTCCCTCGCTGCGTGCTATTCTCACCAACCCGTGTATCATCAAGATCGGACATTCGATCCGCCAGACCCTCCAAACGATTGCTGAAGCATTCTCGCTCCCGGAGATCGAAAAAATTGTCAAGGCTAAAAATGCACCCATACTTGACCTAGGAAAATATGCGAAGTTGAAGGGAGTCGTTGACGACCCATCAGTTTTGTTTCATGCACTGGCCGGTGTCATTCTTCAAAACTCCTTCTCTACCCCTCATTTTTCACCTTATCCATGGTCTGCCCCCACCTCCTTGGAGCAGGATGAATTTCTGTTCAAGGAGATTGACTGCCAGTGGCAGATTTATCTCTCCCTCCGTCATCGCGATTCTCTTGGACTCCCACTGCAGCCGATACAGGCAGTGACCCATGGGCAGCTTGTGACGCTTGTGCAGAGTTGCAAGCCTATTGCAGAGGGCTCGATTGTTGGCCACCATAGCGGCTATCTGGATGCAGTAATGGATGACCGAGGTTCCATAAAGAGATTACATATCTCTGCTTCTCGTTCTCTCATCGAGATTTCAAAGGTGTGCAAATTTAATTTTAGCTCTCTTCATTTGATTTGATCTGCTCTCTAAGGTTCTCGTTCCGGGGGGCACTTCATTCGTTGCACCAGAATACAATGGAATGGATTGCTGCTCATGGGGCCCAAGCTGTCGTAACCACATCCCAGCTTCATACCCGGGGTGAAACTCCTCCTATTCCATCTGATACTCTCGCCCACACATTCACAGCTCCAGCACCACTTATACCATCCCATGATGATGAGGATTTTTCCCTCACATATTCATCTGCTCAGTCCTCCAATTCAGACACACTCGAGTTTGAGCACTGGTTGGAAGGGATGAATAATGACATGGAGGATGACAATGAATCTTCTGATGACGACTCCGGGATTGACGATGATAGATATGGTCAGCTGGCATTCAAGGTTGCACCTGTATGATTTATATTTCTCCCTCTGCATTTTTATTTATTAACACACCGTGCAGAGCCCTGATGCAATGCAGGGAATCGAAGATGAATTGTTTGGCTCCAATATCAAAGAGGTAAGTAGGCACTATACAATTTTCTTCCGAAATATTCATATCCATACAGAACTCTCCTGCCGACATCCTTACAGAGGGTATCGAACATGCCTTCAACATTCTTCAATCCCACAAACTTCCTACCCGTGTACTCGACGATGCTTTCCACTATATGGACCGACTTCTGCATCTCTTGTCAAAAAAACATTCTGCATTCAAGGCATTTGCACATGACTTCAGCAAGGCTATCTTCATCCAGGACAGGTCTGATGAACTTGTGGTCCGCGCTGTCCTGGAGAAGCATGGAGTCAGTTGGGAGTATGCAAAGCACGCCAAAGCCTCTGCTCTCAACCGGCGTATTCACCGCTATATTCCCCGCTGCACCGTTCTCTTGAAGAGGCTGGGGAAGCTGTTTGCAGCTTATGCCGATATCCAGTGCTCAACAAAGAAGAGTTGAGGTTCCTTTTTCTCTGACGAGGCTAAGGAGATGACCAAACATCTCCTTGACACAGTGAAAAAGGGTTATCTTTCGGATCCTCCTGGTATTTCCCTCTACTATTTGATGGGGAAAGACCGGGATGGGCTAAACATCTACCGCACTGTCCGAGGGACTAACTCCATCGAAGGTGGCTTCCATATGGCCATTCATCAGATCTTTGGCTCGTTGCGAGCCTCTCCCGAGCTGGCTGAGTGCTTGTTAATTAACTGGATCCTCCGTCGAAATAAGAAGGTATATTTCCTTGTCATCCCCTCACTGCACCATTTTAATTATGACTTGACAGGTTGGCTTCCATAATCGCACGGGCAAAAAATACAAAGGACACTTCGACATCTGGATCAGGGATGAGATCGTTGAGCTCACCGTTGCAGTTGGCTCGAAGCCTTCCTTCACTCTGCCTCGAGTTCTTTCCACTCGCATTGCCACATCCGAAACCATTGGAATCCTTCCCATTTCCACATCCCTTGCTGAAACCCTCAAAATCACTACCCTTCCACGTCCCCGCATTACCGGTGTGCCCCACCACCGCGACATCCCAGTCCATATGATGACCTGTCTCTCCACCAATGCAACAAATCAGTACCGCTATCTGCAGCTACGGCAGCTCGTACTTTGTGCGGTCCTTCCAGTCCATACCCACAAGGAGTACATCACATTCAAGGCCAACATAAACCACCAAAAATTCCGAAAGGGTGGAGAGACATATCCTCCTCATGAGCATTGGAAGAACATCGACTTCCTCAAGTTTGCCCAATTCTGGAATGAACTTGTCGACGGACAATCCCGCACAACCACAGACTCCAACCAACGATTATATTACAAGCTCCCACTGCAGCTGGAAGTGCACCACAAGAAGGCCATCCTGTGGAGTTCTGAACGTTCTACACTCGCTGATGGGGGCAACTTTGCTGCCCACAAGCCGCTGCTTGATATCCTCAATGCAGAGGACAACTACACTGATGTCCTCCCCGCAATTTGAGCCAGTGCCAGATGGAGAGCTTGATCTCTCAATTGCAGGTGTGTTTTCAAGTCATATTTTCTGACCACTCACTCAAAATCTTTATTCACAGGCTTGATCGACACCAGATCATGTAATTGAATGTCTGGGCCACCAGTCCAAGGTAAACAAGATGACTCGGACTTTGTAGAGTGGGAGCATGGTGACGAGTCATCCGAGACGAACTCTGTTACCTTCCAAAACATATTCCAGCCCCCAGGTCCTGTTGGAGATGTAGAAATGGTCACCGTGGCAGATCCTCCCCTGATCACCACACAGTCAGCTGCGCCAATTCGACAAGCGCAGCATCAAGCACTACTGCCAGGTGCTGCTCTGCCAGCACCCAGCAGCAGCTCCAAAGTTTCTGCAGATCGCTGTGCAGTCTGTGTAAAGAACTATTGTAAACAACGACATGATTGTCCAGGGAAAGGTGGGCAAAAGAATTGTAGGTGTGTGCACCCTGCTCTGAAGGACAACGAGAAGGTGCGCATTCCTGAGGAGAAGATTATGGTGTTCTTGGAACAGCAGAACCTGAACCAAGTCTAGAGTAAATTGTACTCTTGTGTTGTAGATACAAACTTCATGAATCAACTTATATACATCTATGGATTTTGTCGGAGACTGCCAGCAATACCCAAAACACCTAGCCACACACGCAGCGCGAGGCACGAATTCGCACCCATGGAACATATGCGGCTGCAGTGGGGCAGTTGCATCACCGAATTGGGCTCCCCCTGTTCATCTGCATGTGAGTCCAGACTAGGGAGTGCAAGCCACACCTGCTCATGTGCACACCTCGGACAGCATCGATTTGCAGCAGCGCACACCTCAGGCTGCGACCCATCCTCCATCCCCTCTGTTGCCAACTCACCAGCGACCCGTCGCGTCCCGAGCATGCAAAGTTGTGCGCGTGCGATGGCGGCACATGCAGCTGGGTGTGAAGGGGACGCGCAGGTGCGTTGGGATGCCACGGGGGTGTGCATCGGTTGCAGCAGCGGGGGTTCCATTATCGGTGCCGTGTTCGCGATGTGGATGGAGCAGGAGGGATGTCGCGGTGACATACCGGGAAATGCGGACGTGCAAGTTAGCGGGATGGGGAGGGAAAAGTGAGTGGACTTACCGGGCAGTGGCGGCAGCACGTGCGACGTCGCTGGGCTGAGTGCATGTCTGCCGATTCGACTTGTGACACCCACCCTGCGGTCCAACTCGGTGACCCGGGCCATGTGCAGCACAGCCAGCTCCCGAGCACACCGTAAAGCCGTGCGCATGCGCGGCCCTGCATGTGCGGCTGGCGTGGTGTGTGCGGCTGGCGTGGTGTGTGCGGCTGGCGCGGCGTGTGCGGCTGGCACGGCGTCAGCGGTTGCGTGGGTGGTGGTCGTGATGTGCAGTGCAGTGCTCCTCGGGCTTGGGCTGCAGGCTGGATGCAGAGATGAGCATGGTGGATGGCAGCAGGGAGCGGAAGCAGCGGCGATGGACACTCCAAGCATGCTCGGGATGTCGCGGGTGTTGCTGCACAAGAGTTGGGTGGGAGACAGCAAGAGCCTGCAACAAGGGTTCATGACTCGCCACCCCAAGTGTTATCCACAGCCCAGCACGTCAAGTCATTACCCTGCTGCAAAGGCACTGGCTCACCAGGTGCCTTGCTGCCACCACTCCACCTGCGCAGTTGGTCAGCGAACATTGGGGCCATGGGCTGTGAGAACTGGTGATCCAGCCACACAACACCAGACATCCTATATATCCTATATATTAAGAGACTACGGCACAGCCGCAGGCAGTGCCACCGCGTGACGAAACCATGTGACTTTCACGTGAAAAATGTGACCGGCTTGCGGCGCGACGCGCCGCCAGACTTGCCACGGCAGTCTACAGCATGACACGTGATGTACATGCTGTTGCCTTGAGGCTCTTTCTCTCTCTCCTCCCTCCCCCATAGTGCTCATTGCCCAGGTGTGTGAAACAGTTGGTACACACAGTTTCTGTCTCATTCTTTCTGTTTTCTTAGCCTGTCTCAGTCATCTACCATTATCTGCAATCGACCCCCTCCCAAATGCAGATCACGTGCCCGACAAGTCCACGTGCTTCGCGTGCGACAACACGTCTAAGTGCATCGGACACGTCTATCATGTACTCTAGTCCAAATACATCGTGTTTTCAGTACTATCTTCCCATGTGCGGGGCATTGTCCTCCTTCTCTTGTCTGCTCCGATGTCCCCGCCCACTTTCTCGATGCGGCTGAAGACATTTTCCAAACGTGAGGCCATTTTCGGGTGGACTCCCGCTGGATTATCCAAGATCCCCATCATATCGGCGAAGCAGCGCTTCAGGTGAATTTTTCTAGCCACTGAGAAGGTAACCTGGCCAATTCTCAGCGTTAAAATTCTGCGCAAAGGTAAAATGAATAAAAAAACTCACACGATTGTCACGGTCCGCTTCTGAGTCGGTCTCGTCATCTTCGGTGTCGTCTGTGTTTCCCATCCCTGTGTCTCCTGGTCCCTCACTCTCCCCGGGTGCCTTGTCCTGCTCCTCTGGAGGACTGTCTCTTGCTGCTCTGGGATCTCCTGCGTTGTCCAGCCGTGGAGGAGGGATATCTCCCTGTTCTTCTTGTCGCTGGAACTGTTCTATGGCGCCGCGCACACCCAGGACAACAGCATCCGTTGGGGAATCGTCCTCCTCAACGTCGGGATCCGTAGTTGTATGGATTCCCGGAATGGAGTAATATGGCGGGAAGTGGTTTCGGCGTAGATCAAGGAAAAATCGTAAATCGGTGAGTGGCTTGTTGTCCAGTCGTTTGTTCGCTTCCCGAATGAGGTGCTTGCACATTAAAAACCTGTCCCTTTCGAAAGCCGGGCATGGGCAGACCCACTTATTGATATCTGTGGCGTAGACTCCCCGTTCACGAGCCTCATCCTCTGCAATGTGCTCGAGGTGTTCTTCCCGTCCTTTGGTGTTCCGGGCGGTCCGTAGTACCTCCAACTCCTTCGCAACGCGGCGATGCTCGTCCGTCCGACTTTTCTCGAGCCACGCGGCCTTGGCGTCTATCTGCCAGCCAGCAAGGGCCTGAGGACGACCAACACGACGAATACCACGAATATACTCCAGCTTGCGCCTCAGGCGAGGCAGAAGACTTGTCATAATAATGTTTGTGACCAGATCCAGCCTCAGCCGATTGAACTGCGCAAGGTCACGACGTTTGATATGCTTCCACATACTTTCCACCACCATCGTCATTTTCAAACGGGGAATTGCATCGCAAGATGCGCGCGCCCAGAGACACCATTGGTCCGGGGTGTACCAGCGGTTCCAAAGGTACGCCCAGACTTGCGAGAGGTCGTTGTTATAGCAGAACTCATACATTTGTTTGACAGCACGAAGGTGGATCTCGTCTGCCGAAATGTACGGTTTTTCGGGATCATTGCGGGGGATCCGTGGATGTTGGTGGAGGTGAGTGCGATACATTTCAATCATTTCGGCACGATAATCTTTTGGGCAAAATTCGGAGCGTCCCGTATTCTTGATTTTCGGAGGGTTTGGCCAGACTGGAATACGGTGTTCGCCAGTGTTGATGACGAATACGGGTGGTATACAGGTTTGAGACGCTTTCTGGTCCAAGTTCAGTAACGGGGCGTGCAACGAGCTTCAATAAAACCCTCACAGGCATGCTCATAGTCGCGTCCTCCTCCCCTTCCTCCCCCTCCCCCTCACCGTCCTCGTCATCGTCCATGTAAACCGCAGTGATCCCCAGGGCCCATGTCGGATCAATGAAATTAAATATCTGGTGAGCTTTCCTTGGATCGTATGCGGCCGGCGGCTTGTCCTCTGCGAGCCGTCCTTCGATGTATCTGATACCATGCCAGTAACACAGCTGGTGTTTTGCCTTTGCAATCTCAGCTTTGCACGCGTTGATCTCTGCGGGCTCCTTGTCCGACAACGTGAACATTATATTCGGACACCGCTTGTTCAGATACTTGAGTATGTCGGACAGCATTCGTGTTTTGGCGCCTTCCGCAGCTTCCCCGGTAGAGGTAGTGAACAGGAAAGCAATGGGCATGGCTTCGCCGTTGGCCTCTGCAACAAATCCGTAGAGCTCGTACCCTGCGGCGTTCGTTCTCCCTGCAAGTTTGTCAGCATTTATATAACAAAGACTGACGTGGAAATTTACATGTAGAATCCATCGCGAGCTCCTCAGTTGAGTCCGCCCAGCCGTCGAGGATTTCTTTGAGCCCGAATGCGATGGCATGAATGCCCGGCTCGGTACGGATGGGGATCATCTCGACGTCAGTACCCTCCATTTTCTGCAAGACCATCTGCGCAGATTTAACCTGATTGTCATCCAGCCTCCATGCGCCTTGGTTCAAGTCGCTCCAGAGAGCATAAATCTGTTTCTGCGTGACCTCCGTATGAGGATTTTCGTGCAGGACTCGCGTCCAGATCTGAAAACGATGGACAATTAATTTCCGGTAAGAAATCCACGAATTTGTACAATATACATTGGTAGCTGACTCGTTCTTCAGGCTCTCTACGAGATCCTTAATCTTCTTGCTGACACTAATATCGACGTAATGTAAGTGCGCTTGGTGATGTTTGAGTTTCAGTCTCAGTGGTGACTTGAGATTATCGTCGTCTACGGTAATTTGCATAGTTCCGTGGCAAGGGAATCGGTCCATCTTCATTCGTGCGCGGCGCTTTCGGTTATCGTCATGGAGGTCGGGTTTCTTGACCTCATCCTCGTTCTGTGCGCAATAATACGAGTATGTTCGCACTGAATCCGAGGCCGCGCTTTTCTTGGACTTTTTATAGCCAAGGTGTGTGAGATCACGAACTTATTACTTGGACAATTGACTTACATGAAGCGGTACCCAGATTCATTCCAGATGAACTGAGCTACAGCGTCAGCAATATCTTTGGCCGACTCTCTTCCAGCGAACGCCGCTGCACCGTTGTCCCCTTCCATTGAAACAAAGCATTCGAGCTCGAAGGCTTTGTTTTTGTGTGCGGTAAGGAGGGACATGCATTCGTTCCATTCCAGCATGGCGTGGCCTTGGACGGGCTGAACTTTTGGTCCAGGTCGTTTTCTTTCCGTGGCTGATGACGCAGTATTCTTCGCCCGCTTCACGTCGCGTTCTTCTGCAAGCTTTGCGGCGCACCCAAAACAATGTTTGGTGTAAGATAAATTCGCCTTCTGGGGGTATGTGGACTGAAGGCCTCTAAAGTCGCATCGAGAGCATTTAACGTCTGGCTCTAGCGCGAAATTTCGGTCATTCTAGCCCCCAGTGGCCAAAAACGGTGGGTGGCATACCTGTTGTGGCCATATTAAAGTCGCTGAGCAAATTAAGCAGGTCCGAGGGGCCAGGGAACTTGTCTCCGTGCACTGGTTGAGCATTTCAAGTTTTTCAGTGAAAATATTTGTGAAAAACTTCCTTCATTTTTCACCCTTTTTCCACTGAAAATCTAGGTGAAAAATTTAGTATATTTTCACCACTTTCACATTTTATTTTGAAATTTTCACCTCGGAAAGTGAAAGTGGTGAAAACTTTTTAATTTTTTCACTCACTTTTTCAGTGGAAAAACCGTGAAAAATGAAGGAAGTTTTTCACAAATATATTCACTGAAAAACTTGAAATGCTCAACCAGTGGTGCTCAGGATATAGATGAACTCGTGTTTGTTAATTGAAAGGGTAAAGATGCGTATAGGACATGAAAAATCATATTTGTAGCTGTATTTACAAGATATACACGTGAGCGTAAGGCTCACGTGGTCTGCATTTGGGAGGGGGTCGATTGGCCAAGACGTCATCTACCCCTATTACCACTGAAATATTCTCAAATTTTGGTGCTCATTGCCCAGGTGTGTAAAAAAAAATTGTCTGCTCATTTTCTGTCTCATTATTTCGCATTTTTTAGTCTGACCCTTACCCCTGTATATATCCAACTATTCCACACAGTTGTTTGAAGTGTTATACACTGCAGACACCTCCCACTCTGTTTCTTTGGGGCTCATTACCCAGGTGTGTAAAAAATAAATTGTTTACACAGTTTCTGTCTTATCCTTTCTCTTTTCTTAGCCTGACCTGATACTGTCTGAGTCATTGACTCCTGTTACCCCCTGTTTTGTGCATGGTAAATCCAGATATATTCCTATCTTCAAATCCACCTCTCATTTTACTGATTTCAGGCCTTTTCCTGCTTTATTGCCTTTCTTCTGCTACTTTTCCTCTCCACTGCTTCAATGTAGGTAAATTCCAAATGTGATATTAATTTCTTTTAATTGTATCTAGGGATTCAAACACACCTCCCAACACTCCACAGCGCGCTCACACAGCTGCTCAGAGCCAAGAACAAGAGAATTGTGTTCTTGATAGCCCCCAATGCCACCGTCCACCTCGGCTGTCACAGCCTCTGCCAAGGGGTGCAGCTCAACCTCCTCAGGGTGATGTTTTTGGTGGAGGGCAATACAGTGTCTAACTCCTAACACTATTGCTGTGATCCAGGATCAAACAGCACAGTTAGATGTTCCCCATCCATTCCAGCCTGTGCCTGGAAATTTCAGGCAACCAGATCCACTTCCTCTGCAAAGGGATAATGTTGCACCTCCAAATAATAATAGAGCTGAAATGCTGCAGCATCTGCTTGCCTTGAGGGAACAACGAGAAATTCCATATTTCCCACCTCCATGGTGACCAGTAGTAACTCCTAATACTAGGGCTGGAATGCCAGGACTTCGTCAGCAATTTCCCCCTGTTGAGTCTCTACCCTTTTCAATACCCAATACTGGAGCTGGGATTCAAGCACGGTTGGCTGAGCTTAGTGTACCCCAAGTTTTTCAGCCTGTACCATATCGCCAGCGGCAGGCTCCTGTCCCACAGATTCCTGAGCAATTCCCCCCTGCTCAGCCTCCACTAATGTTAATACCCAATACTACAGCTGGGATGCAAGCACGGTTAGCTGAGTTGAGTGTACCCCAGGTTTTTCAACCTGTACCACATTACCAGCAGCAGGCACCTATTCCACAGCAGCCTCAGCCACAGGTGCCTCAGCCACAGATGCCTCAGCCACAGGTGCCCCAGGATCATCCAGACCCTCCACCTTCTCCACCTTCTCCAGAATTTGTGCAAATAGCAAATCCCAAAATATTTCCATCCATTCATAGAGGCTAATGTCACTCCTGTGCATCTTGGCTCTATGGATATCATATGTCCGAAGTGTGGAGCGCTTCACTGGAAAGCAGAGCAACATTCAAAATCCACAGTTAACAACCTTCGTTTTGGCACATGTTGTTTGGATGGAAAAATTCAGTTGCCTAATGTTCATGCACCTCCCAGAGATCTATTGGAGCTTTTTGATGGAACAAGCCTCCACTCAAAGCATTTTCTGGATAACATCTGATCTTACAATGCTGCTTTTGCTCTGGCTTCACTGGGTGTCACTGTGGATAAAACTGTTCAGGGTGGTGGCAATGCTCCATATGTTTTCAAAATTCAAGGAGCACTATATCATAAAGTCGGCTCTTTGCTTCCAGAACCAGGGCAGGACCCAATCTATGCCCAGCTCTATTTCTATTCCACTGAGGATGCAAATGCTGCATGACTGCGGAGAAATCAGGGCCACAACAACATGCAGGGTCTTAAGGCTGAGGTCATGGGAATCATAGATGCTGTATTACGACAGCATCATGCATATGTCAAGGTCTACAAAACAGCATTTGAAAGACTTCAGGAACAGCATACTGCTCATCCTAATTTGAGAGATGAAATTTTTGCTGTTATTGCATGCCAAAAGAACACTGATCAACGGCGCTACAATGCTCCTACAGCTAATGAAGTTGCTGTTATTCTTCCTGGGGATGGATCAAACCCTCCAGATTATAGAGACCTTATTGTTCACTACAGACATGGTCCTTTACACCACATCTATGAAACAAGTCCAGGATATCAACCCATGCTCTATGTCTTGCTGTTCCATGGAGAAAATGGATGGCACCCAGGACTCCCTCTGAACTTGGTGGTGGATGGTGGAGCTGCAGAAGAGAGTGAATCAGATCGTGAGCCAGGAGAGGAAGCAAATAATCCACCCAAAGCACGCAAAACAATTTCTCTTCTAGAGTACTAAGCATATCATCTCCACCAACGGGTCACAGACTCTTTCCACATTTTTCAGGCTGGGAAACTCTTGCAGCAGTGGATTGTTGATGCATGGGCTGCCACAGATCAGAGCCGTTTGACTTGGCTGAAGAATAACCAGAAGAAGCTCAGAGTTGACATGTACCAGGGTTTGGTTGATGCTGTTGCAAATGAAGCTGCTGTCATTTTGGGGGATCTGGGCCAACTGTTTATCTTGCCATCTTCCTATATTGGTGGTTCTCGGCACATGTTCCAGCTATATCAAGATTCTCTGGCAATAGCTCGCTACAATGGAAAGCCAGATTGGTTCATGACCATGACTGCTGACTCAAAGCTATCAAGAAAGAAGATTTTGGCAAGTGTGCAGGTGTGGTCTACACTATTGAGTTTCAGAAGTGTGGACTCCCCCACATACATATCTTGATTTTCCTTGCCCCTGATGCTCGGTTGAAAAATGCTGAAGACATTGATCGGGTTGTGTCTGCTCAGCTCCCTGATCCTGAAACACACCCAAAGCTCTTTGAATTGGTGACAAAACTCATGGTTCATAATCCATGTGGTGCCCAGAATCCTAATGCACCATGCATGAAGGATGGAAAATGCTCAAAAGGCTATCCAAAGCCATTCCAGGAGCACACTCAGTTAGCTGAGAATGGCTATACTATATATGCTCGCCCAGATAATGGCCGTCACTTCATCAATGCAAAAGGCCAAAAAAATTGATAATTGATGGGTTGTGCCCCATTCTCCTCAGTTAATCCTGGAATATCTATGCCACATCAATCTAGAATGCTGCATTTCAATCAGGGTATGTAATTTTACCAGACTGAAAATCTCATTGTTGACTTTGAATTGTCCTGCAGGCTACAAAATATATCAACAAGTATGTCTACAAGGGACATGATCGTGGCACTCTGGAGGTTGCAAATGACCAAGATGAAATTCAGCTTCATCTGGACAGCAGATACATCTCTGCTTCTGAGGCTGTCTGGTGACTTCTGAGATATAAAATGCATGAAGAGACACCTACTGTGGTTCGACTGCAGATTCACCTTCCCGGTCAGCAAGGTGTGGTCTTTGATGAGGATGCAGATCCCCAGGAAATTCTTGAAAGGGTGGCAACCAAGGACACAACCTTGACTGCTTTTTTCAAAGCCAATGCTGAAAACCTTCCTGGAGCACGTACTCATCTGTACCAAGAATTCCCTCAGCACTTTGTCTGGCAAAAAAACAAAAACAAAACAGGTGTGGAAGCCCAGACAGCGAGGTTTTGCTATTGGTCGCATGTATTATGCTGGGCCTACAGCTGGGGAACCCCAGTGAGAATGGTGTCGAGCCAGAGCAAGCGAGAAAGAGTTGGAAGGAGCGGCTTGTTCTCGCTCGCAAATTTTGAGAATATCTCGATCTCATTCGTTCGCTCATCAAGCTGCATCAAGTGATATCGAGTGACATTGAGTCTATCATGTAATTACTTGATTGATCTAATTGATATTTGATTTCACTTCTGGTTGTCTGGAGGGAGAACGAGGGAGAAAAACATCTATTAAAACTTTGTAACCACGCCTAGATACTCTCCCCTGCTGCCGCTGCCCCTGCAGCTCGTGCCTGTTGTCCATCATGAATTCATCAGTGGAGACACACATGATGCACGTGCGTACACTACCCACATGGACCATGACCAGGCAGGGAAGAAAGGTGTCTTCAAAGTCTTGAATTACTCCTCAGAAACAACTTGACTGGAAGGACTTGTGTTTAGCAACATCTTGAGTTTCCGTCATTGGACTTGCTCTGAGCAGAACCTCGAAGGAACCCAGAAAGCAGATCTTGCAGCAGAGGAGCTTCATGCTTGACCTTGTGGAGTGGACAGCCAGATATCACAGTTTCTGTATACCAACTTGAGGACATTTCTAATTGAAGGTGTGAGCGAGCGAAGGGAAGCCACGACCAGGAAGAGGGTGGGTGCCAAGGACTACTTGAAGCATGTAGACCCTTTGATGACCAAGAGAAGGGAATGGCTCACGCGAGAACAGCTGCGTGGAAGATGGGAGGACATGGGAGGAAAGAAGAAGAGACGACGATCCCAGCACACACGTGTCAAAAAACATTCGACATCTGCTCTTGCAGAATTTTGATGTGGGCAACAAGCGGACAGTTCCACAAAATAATTCTGGGCTTCTGCGAGCACATAGAGCAAGATACAAGCAAATATATGACAATCCTCGCACTCACTCGTTTCCACTCGAGCAAATCTGATGGACATTGATGGAGACGTTGATGTTTCTGTCTGCCTCTTTCTGCCTCGCTCCAGCTCGACGCCATTCTCACTGGGGGGGAACGGTTCTATCTTCGACTTCTTCTGACTGTTGTCAAAGGTCCAACATCATTTGTGAATCTATGCACAGTTGAGGGTGTGGTGCACCCAACATTTCAGGCAGCATGTCTAGCACGTGGTCTACTGCAGGATGACAATGAGTGGCAACAGTGCTTGGAAGAAGCTGCAGCCATGCAGACCAGCCACCAGCTTCGACCGCTGTTTGCCACCATTCTCAAAGAGAACTGGCCTCTGAAGGATCCTGTAGCCCTTTGGGATCGTTTCAAGGAGAACATCTGTGATGACATTCAGCACAAGCTCATCAATAAGGGCTTTCCCAACCCATCCCACATAAGATCCATGACTATGGTCTTTATCTTCTGGAGCAGATTCTTCATGGATCTGGGAAAGAACTGGCCAATTTCCCTCCTATGCCACAGCCAGGTGAAGACTGGGATCAGATGGATCAGAACCATCTCATTGCTGAGCAGCTTGCATATAACATACAGGAGCAGCAGAATCTAGCACAACCTCGCATTGATGGCCTCAATGCTGAACAACGAGCAGCTTTTGACACAATCATGGACTCAGTTCTCAACAATGACCCAAAGCTCTTTTTCTTGCAAGGTGCTGGGGGGACTGGAAAGACATATGTCTATAACACCCTCTGTTATGCATTGAGGGGTCAGGGCATTATTGTTCTGTGTGTGGCATCTTCTGGGATTGCTGCACCGCTACTTTTAGGAGGTTGAACTTCTCACTCCAGATTCAAGATTCCCATTTTGCTTTGGGAAGGCATTCTCTGCAATGTCAAAAAGAATTTGTTGGTTGCAGATCTTCTTCGGCAGGTTGGTTTGGTCATCTGGAATGAAGTTCCAATGCAGGGCCATCGTGCACCTGAAGCTGTTGACAAGACAATGCAGGACATCCGCAATGATAACCGCCCCTATGGAGGTACCACTGTGGTATATGGTGGAGATTTCAAGCAGATTCTGCCTGTGGTTCTGAAGGGTGGACGAGAATAGATTGTTAGCCTTTGTCTTCAGCACTCATTGTTGTGGCAAAAGGTCCATCATGGGCCCATGTCCCATGTCTGTGGAGAGACGAGGGAATTCAAGTTTTTTCAAGTTTTGAAAAGAGAAAAAAAAGAGAAAAAGAGAGAGAGATTTAGGGATCTACCTAGATTATTTACACGAGGAATCAGAGCTTGAAACTCACTGTAGCGTTCAGTATTTCGTTTGCGGCAACTTGATTAATCTTGAATCCCAAGCCCCGTTTTGGCAAATCAGTGATTTCAAGTCCCATGTCCATCCGGAGCCAAAGCCCCGAAAGGACATGGGACCCAGCGAATGAAATTCAAGATATTTATATCTTGCTTACACAGCACCGCACTCCGCCAACAACCGGTAACACCCGAGCGATCATCTGGTCACATGAAAATAAACGACACATCGGATCTTCGCTCCGACAAGTGTAGGACCCGTGCCTTTGGCACTAACACACACAGGCTTAATCTCAGGATCCCAGTTTTTGAATATTATAACTAAAAGATGTCTGCATTTCAGCTTTTAAATTCAATATGTATGTAAATAAATGCCTGTTATTCTGGTCAGAAAATTTGAGATTCAAAGTAAAACAACATACCAAACAATCAAAGAAGGACCTCAGGGTATACAATGTTCTTGGTCAGTGAGGTCGTGTTTCTGCAAGAAAGATTCGAGTGCGCCGGCATTGTAGGGTGTTGTGATGTGATTCAAGATTTCGTCGTGAGTGGGCAAGCACGCGGGGAAGGGAAGGGAGTCCAAGAAATCTACCGTGGGACCCTGCTCGTTAGTTGGGCGGGTTGCGACGACACGTCCAGCTGAAAGCGTGGTGGTCGCCGCCACAGAAGGTGCAGCGGTGGGCGCGCAGGGCGGCCTCGTGCGTGCAGTTGGCTCCTGCACCCTTGGTGTTCCAAGCCCGACAAAGTGCCTGGCCGGATCAAAGCGCACAGATGTCGGTGCCCTGCCTGACGATGAAGATGGGGGTCATGTTGTCGTCGAAGAGGGTCGCGGTGCAGTGGTTCCAATAGTGACCGCGCCTGGCGCACAAGAGGCAGACGGCGGCTGGCACGTCGCCGCTGTTGCCCTGCTGAAAGGGGGCGGTGCTGCCGCCACGACCGCCGCCGCCGCCGCTGCGACCGCCGCCGCGACCGCCGCGCACACCGCCGTTCCCCCCCCAGAGGCGCCTCCGCAGCCTCCGGCATGGTGGGAGGACGATGCGGCACCCAGACGCTCCTCCAATTGCTGCATGCGCAGCTCGCCCACGGCCTGATCGAGTTTGTGCGCGTAGAAGAGGGTGTCGAAACGGAATGGAAGGGATATATATTTCTTGCGCAGGCGCACGTCGGTGGCGAGTATGGCGCTGTAGTTCTCCTGCGCCTTCTCGACATGCTCGAAGTGGCCAAAGTGTGCATGCCAGCGCGTGCTCTCTGCGGAATCGAGGCCAGAAGCCTCCTCGATGAACGACACGTAGTTTCTCGACACCTCGATCCACTGCGCGCGGTCGAGGTCGAGCTCCCTGAGGTACTTCTGCTCGAAGGCCTCCGTGTTGAGCACGAGTGGCTGCTTCTGGCTGGGGGCCGGCGCGTTGAGTTTCCTCGTGGCGAGCGTCGTGGAGGAGGAAGTCATCAGTTCAAGGTTCGGGGAGGTGAAGAGGGATAGTGGCATGTAAATGTCGAGCGTGCGCAGGTCGTACAGAAGGGAGTGGAAGGATACAGGTAGGCTCATACCGGGCTGCAGCATGATCTCCTCTCTGATTCTCTTCGCTACCTTTCTAGCATCTGTGTCATCCTCCCTCGCATGCTTCTCCTGGCTGCCGAAAAGGGGTATGGTCCGCAGGAGACTCTTAACTGAGTCGGGCGACAACTTGGACATGATCTGCTTCATGCGTGTTGCCGGGGATGCGTCCGAATCCGCGCTCGAAACCGTGATTAACAACTTGTCGTCAGAGGCGTCGGAGAGGGTGAGGGGTCTCTCCAGGTGCTTTGCGTGCTTGAGCTGCCGCTCCGTGTTCCTTCCCTTGATCTCTTTGTTCCTCTTGCGCCGCAGGACGGACGGGAGACCTCTGAGTGCTGTGATGACTCCTTGTGACGAGTGGGTCTTTCTCATTGGTGGCGGAGGCTGATTCAAGTTCTGAGGGCCGCTGGAGGAACCTCTGGTGCCAGTTGTCATGCTGGTGTAGAGTACTAGTAGAGAAAGAGCTAGTACGAGTACAACAAAAGAAAGCGCATGAATCGCGTGTGGTGGTACGTGATCGCGAAGAGTAGCGACACGGTCACACTCGCGACGCGCTCTACCCCGATTCATGCCCCAGCTTGTCTTATCCTCTGATAAGCACAAGCCACTCGTACCTCGCATCGTGCGTATCTCGGAGCATACAAACTCGGTCAACGTCACGTGTTGTGACATTTCGTGACTTCTCCTGTCCTAATCGGGGCAATTTGCGAAGATAAATGTCGAAATAATAATAACGAGGGAACTCTGGGTCAATCCCTCTCATAAAAACTGCACGAGTAGTCTAAGGAGGAGAATTCAATTTTAGAAGGTGATTCAGCTCGCTTTTGTATTTTTCTCTCCCCAGCGCACGCTGCAGGCTCCTCATCGCCGCGCCGGGCATGGGCAGCTGCTGATCGAGAAAATAGAGAATCCGGACCAGATCTCGTTTGGCAACCCCGCCAGACCGATTAAAACCGAACTTGTGGCGCCTCGGCAATCTGAGGTCATTTCTGAAATGTTTACGATCACGACTAAGCGACACCTGATCCGGATTGATCCGAGAGCCTGTTCTATCTTGTCTTGATCTTGTCTTGACAGCATACCTTCCTCTGGGATGGCAAAAAGGCGAGAGTTGCGCATGATACAATGATTTTGGACACTACAGAGGGCGGAAAACAAATCCTGGATATCTCCGCCAGAAATGAAGCTATTGACCTGTGGAACCTACAGTCCTATCTAGCACATGGTGCTACTTTGTCGATTCCATCTTAGTGAAATTCTTTGAGACCAGCTACCTCAACATTCGACCACCAGGTCAGATTTTAAATGTGTTTTTGCAAAACATACTATATGGCGCTGGGAACCTGGGCAGCTTAGGGCTTTTGACCTGTTCACAACTCCCTCCAGGATTTTTGTGAATATCCGAAAGTCCCAGATGGTAGGCGCGCATTCTGAGAACAGGTTGAGCCTATTTGGGGCGCATTTGGGGAAGATTTGAAACTGCAGTGAATTTAGTTCGGGCGAAACTCCCAAACGGGCAATTATGGGGAAGCTGGGCACCCACGCAAATCCATTGTTATCGGCTCATTTAATGCCATTATGCTGCTCTATGATGTTCAAGGGATCCAACTACAATATTTGAGATGGTAAAAAGGTATGTTGGACCTAGACAAATGGTACAATTGAGTGCTCCCGATGCCAGGCGCATGCAACAGGATCCAAACTGCTGATCAAACGACTGCAGCGCAATAGTGAGAGGGTGTAATTGCCCAAAATAAGCTTAGGAGAGCTTCATAATAAGTCGATCAACATATCCGGGCCCTTCGTTCCACTCCTGAGTCGAACTGTCGAGAACCCGGCATTTAGACATTGTTACTAGTGAAAATGGGGTGATTTGGTGCATGGTCAACGTTGAGAGAAGTATCAGACAGATATAATAGCGGTATACGTTCAATATTGAAACTTTATACATCATAATGAATCAGGTGAAGGTCTAGACCCGTAGGGTCAAAGGGCTGTTTGATATACACGTCGCGGCGGTGGGATACTTGAAGGCAGATAATGTTTATTCATGAAGGTTGAGCAAGGAAAGAGCACTTTTTGGAAGCACTTGATGTGGGATACTAGTGCAATACATTCAGCAATCAGAACGAGCCAAAGAACTGGTGAATTGGCCAAGGATTGGTCGAGAAACAGGTGAGATGGCCGCTTGGCGTTAACAAAATGATCTTCTCACCATCCGGCCCGCCATCAAACCAAACACAGCTTTCGAACAAGACATCATTCGGCCTCAAAATTTGACATGGGTGGTCCTCAGGGGTCGTACTACCTCCCACAAGTCCAAATCCTCACCATCCAATACTAGTGATCCTGATATTTGGCAAGTGCCCAGCTTCCTAGTCAGATATAGTACATATCCCCTTTTTTTTTTTTTTTTTTTTTTTTTTTTTTTTGGAGCGTTTGGGATAATGAAATTCAGTCTGCAGAAGCATTCCAAAAGTCATCCGCTGGGTCTACTAGGAAGTTCTAGTTAATGCCGGGAAAGTTGTCCAGGGAGGAAATGCCATTACGCACAATTACCAGAGTGTGGGACTCCAGCCTAGTAAATTTATCCTATCCCATTTCTTGAGTCATTCAATTTCAATGGCTGTATACCCACTAAAACCCCCACTGTGTAGGTCCAATCATCCGGCAGAGTGTCTTCGTTCATTAGTAGACCACTCCATGTTCTTAGGACAAGATCTTTTTTCAGCGCAAGATTACCAAATTTCATTTTATTGGTGAGGATTCAATCTTGTCCCAGTGCTGAATTCACGGATTTCAGCCATCTGTTGTGAATCTCAATGTCTGTAATGTTACGGTGTGGGTTCTTCAGAACCTTATCATTCCGGATGTTCCAGATTGTGTGCCAGGCTGTAGATACCAGAATGGCAAATAATTGTCCCATAGCAGGGATAATTTTCCCATTTGAGTGTTTGAATTTAACAAGGTTACAACCGAGGACGAGGCCCCAGCTGAGGGAGGGCCACATGGTGTATTTCGTGGCCCAGAGTTTCTTGGTCAGTCCCCAAATTAATTTTGTGCCCGAGGCATCACACTCCATTGCTATGTGCTCAAGGTTTTCAGGGACGCCACATGTGTGACAAACAGAAAATTCTTCAAGATTATTCATGTGTGTCCAAAAGTCACCGACTCTGAAAATGTTGTGAATCGACTTCCAGAATAATTCACGGTGGGTTCGTCTCAAATTTGTGGAACGTATAGAGTTCCAAATCATTTCGTCTGTTGGAGTGTACCCAGAAATTTCATATACGGAGCATCGGATGCGGTCTAGGTTGATGAAAGTTGCCTTTCTAAACGGTTCAGAGTGGTTGCCTTTGATGATTTTTGTAAAGATCCGTTGTGAGCCTTGTGAGATTAGAATTCCAGGACAGCTGAACATCAAATCAATTTGGGTATCAACCTCGAGTGGAGGGCATAGATCAGTGTCCAAATTTAAGGTGACAGGAAAAGTGTCTGTTGTTTGCTTGAACTGTGTTTGTGCAACCCGCTCATTCAGCGCTGCAAAAACCGCTTTAAAGAGGGGGAAATTAGGGTCTAACATGTTGTTTTCAGATTTTGTTCACTCCTTAATAGTGTTTTGAGCAAAAAGTCAGATGGGGAACATAGTAGTAACAGGGCATTATTTGGAATTTTCTGGAACAAGGAGAGTGCAGCTCCCAATATTCCGGATTTAAAGTTCATTTTTGTCACAGTCAAGACCTGAGCGTCCACTCTCGGTATGAAGAGAGGGATTGGGTAGTGCTCGTGGTTGATCTCGAAAAATGATGGAATAAAAGGTTAACTACAACAGCGTAATAGCTACTCTACTTATACTGTCTAGGGAACCGTGTGAACTAATCTATATATACTACAACTACCCTTAACCACATGTTCTCAGTGTCCTTGCTTCATCCTCATGTCCTGATGTCATCTCTGACATCATCATGACGTCATCCCTTTGGTCGGGCCGGTCTTAGTCATAGCCTCTTTGTCATCCAGCGCTTAGATCTCGGGCGCTTAGATAGGTGTTGGAACAATAGATCTTATCTAATCGTGACATTACCCCCCCCCTAGGATCGTCGTCCCGACGATTTAACGTTCGTAGGCTTCGATTCCTGGTAACAGAGGAAACTTGGCTGCTTCGTTGAATCTGCCTGTTTCTGGGTTGTATAACTGTCGTTCCGGGTATGGCATCATCTCCTGCTTCGGCTTGAAACGATGAATTAAATAATCCCAGTGTCCCTGCTTAAAGACAGGGACCGTCTGCTTCGTCGTCGAGTTTGCGGACTCCTCCGTTTTTGGTGGCATCAAGCCTCTTTTTCGTAATTCTGCGGCCAGCGCCGTCTTCTCCTCCGTGGTCATCCCTTCCAGTTTGGACTCTACCGACAATTCTCGAACCGCGATCCCGTGCTCGACATTTTATCTGTTCAAGAGCTTCTTCGCGTTCGACAAGTGTCTCGTCGGTTCCCAGGTCCGTTCCGAAAGTGGGAAATTCTTCCACTTTATGAGGTACTGGTATCCTCTCCCACGTTTTCTGTGGTTGAGGACTTCCTCCACTTCGTACTCCTCTTCTCCACCGACAATATTCGGCGGAGGACGTTCTTCTCTCCTTCCCACGGGGGGCTCCACGTACGGCGTAAGCAGTGCCTCATTGAAGACCGGATGTGACTTGTCCGTCTCCAGCAACTTAAGCTTGTATGCCGATGCGCCAACCTTCTCCAGGATCTCGTAAGGCCCCAGCCTTCTATCCTCCAGCTTCCCTGTCGGCCGATCTGTGGCTATGTTCTTTCCCTCTAGCCAAACCCGATCGCCAACCTTGAACTCCGGCGCATCCCGACGTTTAGCGTCGTAATATTTTTTCATGGTTTTCTGAGTTTTCTCCAGCGCTGCTGCTGCTTCCTCTCGAATCTTCTTCATTTTCTCTGCTAAGTCGTTCGCGGCTTCATTGCGCGACTCGACTGCGTTTTCTATCCCCTTCCAGGGGTGCATTCCCGTGTTTATGAAAAACGGTGACATGCTCGTCGACGAGCTCGTCTTATCGTTGTGTGTGAATTCTGCTAGCGACAGCCAGTCGGACCAGTCCGATTGTCGATAGTTAATGAAAACCCGGAGATATTTTTCAATCTCCTGGTTCATCCTCTCCGTCTGCCCATCCGTGATCGGGTGGAACGCCGTGCTCGGGTTCATTTCGACACCCATAAGCCGGTTCAATTCCTTCATGAACCCCGACACGTATCTCGGATCCCGATCCGAGATAATCTTCCGCGGCACTCCGTGATATCTAATCACCCTGTCTCGGGTCAACCGAGCCGTCCCTTCACTGGTTTGCTCCATGCTTGTGGGCTCGCAGTGGATCATCTTCGAAAAGGTGTCGACCCATACCTGTATGGCGTCGAACCCATTGCTGACTGGCAGCGGACCGATAAGGTCCATGGAAATGATCTGCCAAGGTCCCTCGGCAATCTGGTGCGGGTTCAGCTTTCCTTGTTGATAGCGGTGAACCCTGGTTCTCTGGCATGCCTCGCAGGCTTTCAGGTAGTTCCCGACCTGATTCCCTAGTCGCGGCCACCAATAGTTACGTTCTACCATTTCCTGCGTTTGGTTCTCTCCTGGATGGCCGAGCAAGGGGTTATCGTGGTGTAGCCCAATGATTCTGTCTCGTAGCTCTTCGTCTCGTGGGACATAGATTAAGCCATTGTAATAAATGACATCGTCCTTCTTTTCCCACCCGGGAAGCTTCTTCGAGAGCGCCTGCTTGACGCTCTGATCTATTCTTTTCTCCTTCTTGATTGTTTCCAGGATCTCCGTCTCCGGTCCATCGAGCACAATTTCTTGCGCACGAAAGTGCTCCGGTTTCAAAAGAACGACGTCATCGTTGTCGTTTTTTCCTTGGTCATGATCCGATCTCCGAGATAAGAGATCTGCCTTCTTGTTCAACACTCCGGGCCGATGGTGAAGGGTGAAGTCATATTCTGCTAACTCCAGTATCCATCGGGCCTGTCTCCTGTTCAGCTTCTGAGGCTTCTTGAAGTATTCTAAATTCTGGTGGTCTGTCAGAATCTCGAACGTCTCTCTCGCTCCCATCAACATCTGTCTGTACTCCTCCAAGGCGAGCATTATCGCGAGCATCTCTTTGTCATAGATCTCGTAATTCCTCTCGGTCTCGTTCAGTCCATGTGACATGAACGCTACAGGGCGCCATTCGCCCTCCTGCTCCTGTGACAGGATTGCTCCCGTCGCTCCATCCGACGCGTCTGCTTCTAACCGGAACTTTCCGTCGTCCGTGGGTAATGCTAATACCACGTCCTCGGCAATGCGGTCCTTCAGCTTCTGGAACGCGTCCTTCTGCTCCTGTTCCCATCGGAACCCTTCCTTCCCCGTCAACCGTGTGAGCGGTTTGGCGACCTCGCTGTATCCCCGGACGAAGCGACGATAGAAGTTGGTGAACCCTAGGAACGCCTGTGTTTGTTTCAGGTTCTTTGGTTCTGGCCACTCCATCACACCCTTAATCTTAGCAGGGTCCATCCTCATCGAATTGTAGGAGATGATGACTCCTAGGAATTCGATCTCCGTGCGTTCGAACTCGCACTTCTCCGGTTTGAGGAACAGCTTGTTGTCCTGTAGTACTTTCAGGACTCGCTTCGTCAACGCACGATGTTCTTCCAGATTGTCCGAGAAGATTAGGATATCGTCCAGATAGACGACGACCTTTCCTTCGTTGATGAGATCTCTGAGCAGATCGTTCATCATGGTCTGGAATGTCGCGGGCGAATTGGTAAGCCCGAAGAACATCACGAGCGGCTCGAACAGCCCTCGATTTGTGCGGAACGCCGCCTTCCACTCGTCTCCCTCCTTGATCCGTACATTGTTGTACCCCCATCGTACGTCTAACTTCGTAAAGTACCGGGCACCTCGGAGCTTATTGACTAACTCCGAAATTAGCGGAAGCGGATAGCGGTTTTTAATCGTCATCTCATTGAGCTTCCGGTAATCTTGCACAGGCCGCAAGGTGCCGTCTTTCTTCTTTATGAAAAAGAACGCCGAAGCCATCGGCGATTTGCTTGGGCGGATCCTCCCGCCCGCTCTTCAAGTTCTCCTCTAAGAACTCGTTCAACTTTTCTTGCTCCGTTACCGAGAGTGGGTAAATCTTGCAATCTACAGCCTTCGAGTTTGGCTTAAGCTCGATCGCGTGATCCCATTGTCTCTTCTCAGGTAATGAGTCGAACGACTCCTTTGCGAAGACCTTCACATACTCTCGGTACTCCTCGGGAATCTTCTCCTCCGTCATTCGCTCTTTTCCTCGATTGGCTTCTTCTGCCAATTTCTGTGACTGGGTCTCTTTCAACCTCAAGTCGATCGCTTCTCCGAAGTCCACGAGTAAAAGGGATTCTCCTTCTTCTAACTCGTTCTGCCACTTGTCTCCTCTTCCGAATTCCGTCCCGATCATGTTGCACTCCGGCGGGCATCGACTAAAGAGCAAAGTCTGTGCTCTCCAGTCTATCACAGGGTTGTGCTTGAACAACCAGTCGTACCCAATGAATATCCGGGCTTTGCCGAGTCCTGTGACGAGGAATCTCTGCTTCTCCGAATGGGGTCCGACGGACATGATCAACTCTACATAATGAGTGATCTTTCCCCGTGCGTTCTCGGTTCTGTCGGCATTCCGGGCGACGATATGCGCTTCAAGCTCGTGTAGCTCGAAGTCTTCAGCCTTGGCGTAGTCTCGATCGATGCATGTAGCTGTGCATCCGTTATCAAGAAGAGCCTTGACTGCGCGCGTCTTCCCTGTGTCCAACGTTGTCAACGTGACTGGAACCAGCATCTCATAATGCTTCCGCTGCCTCTGGATTTCCTTCATCTCCTTCGCTAGCCTGTCTCCTTTCTGCTCTTTGATTGCCTTGTGGGATGACCACTTGGCCGCCTTCAGTTTTGTCAGGCCGGCCGGCACATCAATCGACTTCCCCGTCTTCTCCGTAGGCGCTACCTCCTCTTTCGAGGATTGAGCCTCCGTGACATCGTCACCCTTTTTTGCCGCACTATTTTTCTCGCTGGTTTGGGTTCCAGGGGCCTTTTTGAATTGAATCTTAAACTCGCTCCAGAGTTTATTCTTCTTGTCCATTTTCTGGTTCTTTAGATTACGTAACCGATTTTGATTCTCCAAGATGCGTATTTTTTGTTTTTCTACACTAGCTATTTTCTCCTCGGCTCCTGCTGAGTCCAGTCCTTCTACTACTGGAGTAGGTCCATTCACATCCGTAACCGTAACTAAATCTTCGTATCTAATAGTATTTACTGGAACCGGGGAGCGTTTCGTAACCAGAGGGGGCGCCGCTTTGGCCGCAAGCGGGGGCCCCTTCAAAAACCCTTTTCTCTCAACATCGTGGCCAGAGCCGCCAACTCCTCCTGGGAGTAGTCATCGGGCTTGAGAGCCCTGATGTTGAATTTCCCCTTGCGGGGTTCGGGACAATCCCGCTTCATGTGGCCATCCTTGCCACAGTTGTAGCACAGGAAGGGTGTGCCTTTCGCCTTGTTCCTGTCCACGTCCATGGGGGCGGTCTCGCCGGCCCCAATCTTCTTTGCCAAGTTTGGCGCTGTCCCCTGATATCCCCGGGGTGGGGTTGTCTGTGCTACTGGTGTAGCGGCGTTCCTCTGGGCTGGTACCCAGAACATCCTGGCCTGTTGGGCCTTCCTGAGCGTCTGTCGCTCCATGTTCTGGCTGACTATCATCAGCCTTCTCCTCAGCTCCCGGTAGGTGGTGGGAGCTTCCATCAGGCCGACGTTGAGCTGATTCCTCACCTCGTCCGAGACGAGGTTCTCCAGGGTCTCCACCATGAAGGTGTCATGAGCCCCTGTTCTATCCGACAGGTCGTACCCTGCCTCTTCCGCATTCAACTCAAAGGCTTGAATGAAATCTACCAGGGCAGTCTTGCCCTGGCGGGTGGTGGTAAGACGCATGTGCGCCGTCTGGGTGCCGTTTACGTCGGCAAACGTTTCTGCTAAGTCTTCCAGAAATTCTGGGAAGTTGCAGTTCTCCTCGAAGGCATTCTGCCTTCGAGCCTTCTTCTTCCAGTTCCGCGCCCAGTTGGACGCCGGACACCTGGCTCCGTCTTCTCGGCCCAGTAAGGACACCGTGAAGGCGATTTTCTTCTTCTCGGTGTTGAATTCCGAGACATAGGCCCAGATGTAGTTGTCTAGGGCGTCGCACCAAGTTTCAAACTTGGATTTTTCATTCCCGTCGAACATCGGCGGGGTTTTTGCATAAGAGATCCTCGAGTATCCCAAACGCGGGGGTTGATCTTCTCTGACTCGGGGAGGGGCTTCCTCCTCCATTGGGTGTTTGGGGGTCTGGGGGCGCGACATCTCAATCGGCGCTGGTGATAGGGGTTTCGGGAGTGTCGGTGGGGACACAGCTGCGATTAGCTGCGTAGGTCTGGGCGCTAATACTGCGCGGTGAGGAGGAGGCGGGCGACTGGTGTGGCGGGTTATCAACAGTAATGCCGATGGAGGGAGGCTGGGTGGGAGTGGTCTGGTCGGGGGTGGAAGAGAAACGGCCGAGTGGAATAGCTCAGACTCGTCTTCTGAGTCGGATGGGGGAACACGGTAAGACGTCCTGGTAGGAATCGCGGCGTTAAAGCCGGGCAGGGGTTCGGTATGCCACTAGGGCAGGTGGTGAGGTCGAGGTGGTCTTTTGCTGACAGAACAGTCCGGGGTCTTCTACGACTCTCCCCGCGGCTGCGAGATAGCCCTCTCCGAGGATTAGGCTAGTGCTCCTTTGTCTGCTTTACGCGGGGACGGTCTCAACGTTTCCCGTAGCGTGTAGCGACGTCTGTTCAAGTGAACCGCGCACGATGGGCGCTGCAATTGTTTAACGTCGGTGTGGACGACGTGAATGGTGGTAGGGAAAATGAGTCTTCGGGTAAGAGGCTGCCGCAACGGCAGAAAGGGTAAGAGGTAGAGTGGGTAGGTGGGGAGAAAGGGAAAGGAGGTCGGAAGTGGCGGTACGAGGGTATGAGGGGTAACCTTTTATTATGTCACAGTCAAGACCTGAGCGTCCACTCTCGGTATGAAGAGAGGGATTGGGTAGTGCTCGTGGTTGATCTCGAAAAATGATGGAATAAAAGGTTAACTACAACAGCGTAATAGCTACTCTACTTATACTGTCTAGGGAACCATGTGAACTAATCTATATATACTACAACTACCCTTAACCACATGTTCTCAGTGTCCTTGCTTCATCCTCATGTCCTGATGTCATCTCTGACATCATCATGACGTCATCCCTTTGGTCGGGCCGGTCTTAGTCATAGCCTCTTTGTCATCCAGCGCTTAGATCTCAGGCGCTTAGATAGGCGTTGGAACAATAGATCTTATCTAATTGTGACAATTTTTATTGTTGGGTTGTCAAATGTGAGATGTACAGTTGTGTCTTCCTCGAAGTCATCTGAAACAATTTTGAATCTTGCCATAATTTGAGGGTCATACTGACCAGCCCGCATGACCTTGATATGCACAAAAGTGGTTGTTAAATTCAGGGGTGGTTCAAGTTGGCCTTGTCGTCTTGCAGCAATCTCATGCATTGAATCATCCCCAGCAAAGATGTGGAAGCCATTTTCGGCACTAGACACTCTGAAGTTCGGATCGTAGGTCATTGGTTCATCAATTTCAACTTGTCGCAGATTTGCATCCAATTCCACTGCTGTCAGTTTGATATCATGGCAAAGGTCAGTCATAGGAGCGAGTGGATTCCACTTTGGCATAATACAGTCTATCAATATCTGCGCAGTGTCAATGCATTTGCCTGGGTGTTTGCAACCAAGTTCATTTCGATCCCTATTACAAGGTGGACATCCACAATTTTTCCGTCCAATGCCACTAGGGCTTATAGTGTGTGGCCGCCTAGGCACCGTAGTTTTTCTGTTTGCAATTAGCAATGCATCCCGAAGCGTGCGAACTCCATGAATATTTCGGAGGCAGGTTGCAGCACCACGAAGGCAGGCATTTCTGTAAGTTGGATCCCATACAGCAGGGTGTTTCCATATCGGCATGTCGAGTTGCACTTCATGGTCAATCGAGAGTGCTGTAAATTTCAGGTTGAATTCCTGAGCTGCAGAGATCATGTGCTTGAGGTCGTCAGGAAATTTGTTTGATCTAGGTATCAGGAAATGTATATCATTCACAAAAATGTTCATGATTTGACTGGGCCTAATGTTTAGGTAGCTAGTCTCCAAGTATTTTCGGAGTATGTAGTCAACAAAATAGCACCACAGTGCTCGATCCTCTCCTTGCACAAGGTAGCATTGAAGATTCCAAAGATCAATGGCTTTGTTACGAGAGGCAATGTCCAAAATTGCTTTGCCTCCTCGATTGACTGGTAGGATCATTTCTTCCAGTGAAACTCTGGCTGTTTTTCCGTCCCATAGGAAGGAGCGTATCAATTTTTCAAGTGTGTCCTCAATGTCTTTCGGCATTCCTTGGACTCTGGTGAGATATTGTGTTCGACCTCCAATCACCATACTGATGATGTGGCGCTTCCCTTCTAGAGAAGGGTTTGTTGCTTGCCAACGCATGAGGTCTGCATTAATTTTTTCAAGGACTAAAGGCCATGGTGTGGTATAAGGGATGTCATTTCCGATCCAAGCACCTAACATCTGGCAGCTTTTACCATCAGGTACAATTCTAACAGTTCGGTCAATGTCGCCAATCGGGGACTGATTGTTAATTCGTCTTTCTGTGATGACTTTCTGGCGATAGGAGGCCCTCCCAAAGGGGAGAAGCACAGTTTTATGTTCGTTGAATTTTGCGGTAGAGGCACCACACCAGAGGCGTAGAATACCCCACAGAGTCTTCATGGAGTCTGTGGATTTCAAGTAGATTGTTGTGTCATCAGCAAAAAGTGAGACCACGAGATTTTTATTTGTTCCAGGAATGATGACTCCCTAAATATCAGATTTCCACAGTAGACATGCAAGAGGCTCAATAGCCAGATTGAATAATAAACAGGAGAGGGGGTCACCTTGTCTCACTCCCCTGGTCACAACATATGGTTTGCTAACTTCACCATTGATCATAACTACGGTTTTGGCATCAGTATATAAGCTTTTGATTGTCTTTGAAAATTTGGGAGGGAATCTCATATGGTCTAGAACACGGAGAAGGTAGTTATGGTTAATTCGATCATATGCCTTCTCTTGATCGAGGGCGATAAGTACCCCATCTTCTTCTGCGACTTCAGCACAGTTAAGCAGGAATTTCGCTAATTTGACTTGGTCCTCAATTTTCCACCCTTTCATGAAGCCAGCTTGGTCAGGTCTTATCAGAGATGGGGCAACATCCATTAAGCGCATAGAATAGGCCTTTGTAATAAGCTTGTAGTCTGTGTTTAAGAGTGTAATTGGCCTGTAGTTGCTAATAAGGCCTGTGTCTCCTTTTTTGAACACCGGGCATAACCAGCCCATGTTGAAGTTGCATCCATCTGATAATCCATAGTCTTCGATATCACGGGACAAGTCTGCCAGGAAGCCCAAGATATTGAAAGCCCCTCCCGGTTTGTCTTTAGACTTTTTGTATTCAATGTCCAGGGCTTTGAAAAATTCGTAACGGACGCCATTGACTCCTGGAGCTTTGCCGTTGCTAGACAGTTTAAGAGCATTTCGTAAATCATCTTCAGTCAGATACTGGTTCATTTCATTGTGTTTGTGTTGAGATAACCAAACATCACATTTTTCTAGCACTTCCTCAGTGCACATCATTCGACCATAGTCGTCCTCGGGGACATCAACGAGTTGTGTAGCCTCATGGTAGTCACAGGCCATTTCCGTCATTTGTTTCGGTCGAGTTTCAAAGCGGGGAACAGTTGAGTCAGTATCTGTTCTCTTGAATTTGTTTACGGTGCTTCTCAGATGGTACTCCTTCGTGGAGCGAGTCCAATGACGAGTCTTCAAACTTTCGCCTTCAATGTCGTATTGAGCTTCAGACTGTGCCTTTTGACGATCAGCTTCTTCTTTGAGATAGGTTTCAATCTTTTCTTCGAGATGCAAAATTGCAAGATGCTTATCCTCAGTAGGCATGTCTATGTCATTGAGCACGAGGTGCTTCTGTGTTGTCCAGGTGCGAATTTGGCGGGATCTCTCCTTCACCAAGCGAGAGCATTTTTTACCTTCTGTGGTAATGTCATCCTTGAACTTGTGCCATAGGGTTTGGATGTTATTTTGGATTTCCCGGTCTGTATGGCTCAGTTCCTCATGGTCTTCAGCAAGTTTCTGTGATCGTGCACTAAGATATTTCATAAATCACGGAGTTTTGAGAAGATAGACAGGTAGGTTCCAGATTCCGGGCCCATATTCCTCCTCTGCTCGGCATGTCAATTGGACGGAAACCAAGTGATGATCACTGGAGATTAAACTGGGTTCAATTGACCAGTTTCGATATCGTTTAAAACGGTCTACCGGTACATAGATTCGGTCAAGACGTGAACCAGTCACATGTGTCTGGTTTATAGTAGCATTTGTGCGCTTCTGGAAGCAAGTGTATTCCCGTGAATTGGGAAATGTTGTTCGCCAACCATCTTGCATGCGGAAGAGGGCTTTGAGGCATAGGAAACTCTGAGGAATCAGCTCTTCTTTGTTGGATGTTTGATCTTTAATATTTTCAACAAAATTCCAGTCCCCTAGTGTTTCGGTTGGGAGTGGGAGTTCTGCATTGTCAAGGTAACAGTACCATAATTGTGCACACATCCTCTCTCTTTCCTGAGGTGTATTGGGGGCATATATGTTCAGAATGTTAATAGTTTCTCCTCTATGTGATGGGATGACAAGTAAGATTGCATGGCCCTCAATGAGGACATACTCTTTTACGTTTTCAGTGTCAACATATTTTTTATTCAGAAGAAAGCCAACTCCAGCTGTTGAGTCAGGTTTCATTGGGTGTCCCGAGTTGAACAGTTGGAACCATTTTCCGTAAATGTTGTTGAACTGGCTAGCAGCAACATTATTCATGTGTAATTCTTGCAAGGCAAGGACACCTATCCTTTTTCATCAACGGTCTTCTTCATATAAGTGAATTTGTGGCCTGTGCTGGCCATGGATTTATTTTTGTCTCTGCCATTTATATTTTGAGAGGCAATGGTTACATTTGAACGTGTGAACTTCGCCGAGCGAGCGAGCTTCGGAGGTTTATTCCTCTCTCTAATCTGTATATTCAGTTCTTCCCAGTTCTCGGGGATAGGGTGTTGCCCTGTGGCTTCATTTCCATGACTTCTGTCTGGTTGTGATTGCAGCGGTTTATTGTCATAATATATTTGCGAATTTAAATGTCCTGCTGCAAAGTTGGTAATACGGCCATTAGGTGTTTCCCACAGATCTTGAGCCGCTGCGGTTGACATGGGCATCAACCATGGTGAATTGTGGTCTGTGGTAGTCATATTTCGAAGGATTATAGGGAACGTGGGTGCTGCCCCTCGTCCATCACTGTAGCAGCCAGAGCAGTAGAGCCGCTACAGAAGGGGCCGTGTGTAGGATAGTCGGAGCTAGGCCCCGAATCACCCCGACTCCTGCTGATTTCACTCTCTGAACTCGTAGCCGGCAGGCACTGACGAGAGGGATGTACCACGTCCCCGAAACCCTCCCGTGAACCAGGAGGGCCCTCGGTACCAATCTGAATATTTGTGTTGTTCATAGGCATGTTTTGGGTGTGCTTTAAGACCGCCGTCATAGGATTTAAAAATATTTCTGGCCAGAATTGTACCTCTTGACAGTGTGGCATGTTGAGGGTTCCAGGCTCAATGGATATGGGAAAGCAGCCACTTAGTTTGGACGATTTACGTCTCAATGCATCAAATTTTTATGTAGATTGTATTTAGAGATCAGGATAACATGCATTGAATGATGGATTGAAAGTAGGTCATGAGAGTATATAGGGTCTGTTCCTCAGGCTCACTTAGCAGGCTGCTTGGCGGCACAGAGGCTGAAGCTCAACTGAAGCTCGACGAGTTGATGAAGGTTCGCATCAGAGTCATGCCGGACCGGATCACGTGATTTCGGCTCCGCTCGGCAGCGACGGGTCATGACTGACGTGGCAGGCCGATGCGAGGACACCTGCAATCGCACCCCTGCAAAATGCAATGCACGTGCTACTTTCCCATCACGTGTAGACGACGCGTCAGGATTCAACGAGTGTGTATTGTTTTCCGGGCATATGATCATGTTCTCTGGTGTTCCCCGGTTTCAAATCCATGCCATCGTCAAATGACATCATTTTATGATTGCCTTAATTTTTCCGCACCGGGGATGTTGAGCATGTACACCATCTATGCCTTTCAAGCCCTTATGCGGACTTGTGTTTGAAACTCAGGCAGAAAAAACGTGGTGTTGGTCCTGGGCTAGTGCTTATTAAGAATATCTGCTGTGGTGGCAGAAGGCCAAACTACGAACAACTCTACGACTTGGATTACTCATCTCGTGGAAAAAAAGTAACACACTGCGGGGTTCGAACGGCGGCGCAGTGCAAAAGTGCAAAACAAGATTCACGCATCACAACATCTCTACCAGACCAGACATACAATGTGCAGGAGCCATAGCATGGTAGCACAAACGTTGCGGACACCCCACGTGATCTGCATTTTGCAGGGGTGCTATTCCCCGAGCCGGTCGTCGGCGTCAACGGTGAGTAGAGGGCGGATGGGGAAGGAGGAGATGGGGATGGAGGAAACATACCAGCAGTATTTCCCCAGCATTCACTGGACGTACAGGCCTGATATGGCACGATAATGTATATGGCTCTATGGCCTGGGCTCTATGCAAGGGGGTCCAATTCTCCGGTATTTCGACACCACATCGCATTTGGTGCATTTTTACCTGCTGGGTACGAATATTGTGGTCCCGAAGCGTGAAATGACTCGTAAGTTAAAACCGAGAGCAAAAGATTATTCCTATATCAGGCCTGATAACAGCCGTTATGACATGGACAGCCATTCCGAATCAAGTAATTTGGCACGTGTGCTGTTCGGTGGTGTGACTTGGGCAAATATTTTCTTCTTCCACATCGCACTTTTTCCATGTCTAACCCATGGAATACATCCCTGCAGATGTCCTGAAGGCACCGACGTCGAAAAATCGCGGAAATCGGCTGATTTGGTGCATATATAAGGCAATTTCCCATGGGGGGAGGGGGAGAGGGGTCGGCCGACCCTCGAAAAAAAACTTTTGTAGGTGATATCTTTTTCTCTTATCCTTGGACCCCTTGGCTCTATGGCTCCTTCCGCAACCTCTGCGGTGTAGCTCGTAGGCTACGCGGGTGTGGGGGTCACCCTTGGGCTGCGAACCCTGGCTGTGGACCCTCCTTGGTCCAAAAAGACCACTACCCGCCCCGTTTAGCCCGACGCCGCCAGCGAGCAAGCATGGGAAAAGTGGGGATGGTGGTGGTATCGGATCAAGGAGCCCCCCATATAGTACATATTCCAATCTCCACGAAAACACCTCTGCCAGAGGAAATCAAGCGAATGATCCTGACTGCAGGGAAATACAACCTCAAATTCACCGGGTTGTCCATTAGCACTGATCTAAAATTACAAATGCCAATCTGGAAACACCCTGCAGCACACAAGGAGCAGTACAAAAAAGTGTGTCAACGAGAGGCTGCAGTTAACGTGTCTCAGATTAAACCATGGAGTGCAACCAGTACAGGACACCCCCACCATTGCAGACAGGAGAACACTTGTCTTTTGCACACCACACCATGTCAATCCATCTGGAATAGGGCGCAAGAACTGTGCCTGTCCATTATGTTCAAGGGATAGGGCCAAATTCAACTGCCGCCATCCCGGACAGTGCATTGAAACGGCGAGGATGTTGATAAATAGTATTCTACCAAAATGGAACCCAACTATGGGAAATCTTGACTGGAACGAGGAGCTCGCTCTCACAGCCGATGAGCTAGAAGTGAATAATAAGCCATTAGAAACCGACGGAGTGGCCATATTTGATACCAATTTTACCTTGTCCAATATGACAGATGGCTTCCGCATCTTTGCCATTGAGGATTCCCTCAGTGAGATCCCAGCAAGACGATCTAAAATTCCTGGGCCTCAACAGTCTCTCATGACAGTATTTTTACATGCGCATGTTCTACATCCGGGCGAGTTTGAACTGGTCTTTACAGCTCTTTGCGGAACTTAGGGCGCGGCCGATTTTTTTTTCCTTTTTGAGCCGTTTTTGATCATTTCAGCCAGAACAGCTGTTCTGACCTCAATTCTCAGCGTACGTTTCTGAAAACTATATGAGCAGAATCACATGACAATTCCGCAGGGCATGATGTCCTCAGAATCTTTTCATACCGCCGGTAGTAATTATAATATATTATTTTGCATGTTTTGCGGAGATCATCTCTTGTGTCGTGATTTGAAGGTTGTGTGGGATGTTGTATAGCTCTAAAAACAATTATTTGGATGGCGGAGGGCACACTGTCCTCGTAATTGAGGCATGGCACCCGGAGCGTGTGAACAGTGGACTTGAACAAGCAGAATATAGGTACAGCTCAGGCTCTGTGTATTTGTGTGATCTATGATTGAATGAGCTGAGAAACTGCCCATTATCATTCTATTGAGTGTCCTGGAGGAGTCCCACGGCTCGGATTTGCTCTTGTACTCCCTGTACAGCACCGCGAGACAACTCGATCACAACGATTCCGGGCACGTGACCGCGCTTGTGATCACATTGGGACATGTCGCGTCGCCGGACGGGGATGCACAGAGTTGATCTGAGGCGTGTAATCTCTCGAAAACACTTCAAAGTCAGAATATTGACAATTGGTTCACTCGCTGGAGGATAGAGCACACAGATATATAAGGCCTAGACTGTAGGAATATTTCACAGCTTCAAGTCCACTGTTCACGCGCTCCGGGTGCCATACCTCAACTACGAGAATGATGTGCCCTCCACCATCCAAATAAGTGTTTTTAGAGCCATACAACATCCCACACAACCTTCAAATCACGACACAAGAGATGGTCTCCGCAAAACATGCAAAATAATATATTATAATTACTACCGGCGGTATGAAAAGATTCTGAGGACATCATGCCCTGCGGAATTGTCATGTGATTCTGCTCATATAGTTTTCAGAAACGTACGCTGAGAATTGAGGTCAGAACAGCTGTTCTGGCTGAAATGATCAAAAACGGCTCAAAAAGGAAAAAAAAATCGGCCGCGCCCTAAGTTCCGCAAAGAGCTGTAAAGTTATGATCAAAACACTCACCAATGCTTCTGAGGATACTGAGACGAGGAAATACCACTCATTCTTGGGGGGTCTACTTTCCATATTGCAAAATACACAACGAAACACACCACTTCTCATTTGCTCATCCTCCGACTTCCTCGCCCAAGCTCTAGTGAAAGAGAGGACAAAATTTGAGAACGATATCCTGGATCCGAAATTTAGGGTGTTGAAAGCAGGGTTTGCGGGTTTGAATGAAAGAGCTGCCCGAATTAAGTTCAAGAAAGTGGCCGATAATCAGGCTAGATCATTAACACATCTCCAACCCCGAAGGGTCAAAATTGACACAGAACTTGACCTCATGTTAGTGCCCAGGATTTCCTTTAGCCCGCGGGTCCCAGAGACTCTTCACCAAAATTATAAGGAAATTCCATCCTGCTGTCCAACGAAGATCCACGTTTGTCAATCTGGATCGTATTCGGTGTTCTGTTCAAGAGATTTCCCAATACACACCATCTGATGAAATGATTTGGAAGTCAGTCAGATCAGTGACTTTGCAACGGTTGACACGGGAATTTTTCTGGAAGTGCATACACAATACATTTCGAGTGGGTGAATTCTGGCTCCACATTGACACTTTAAACACTCAAGGAGAATGCCATACTTGCCATGTTCTAGAAACCCTAGAGCACATTGCATTGGAGTCCTAATTTACCCTGTTTTTCCCATTCACTGCTCCAAGTCCCACAGATTTCGGCATTCCATTTTCCGTTTTTATTGGGGCACTTTGTGCATTACTGTAATATTACTATCCCATCTTCGAATAGATACATACCCACTCACTAAGGTCCATACCAGACAGTTACCAGACAGTCGGCATTTTCAAGCGGCTGCATGCCGGAATGGAGTTCTTCGCAGAATTGATCTAAGTCGGGTCCGGTGTTTCTACAGTAATCGAAGGAAGAGAAGAAAGGAAGTAACGGGGAAGATAGACGAGGTGTGCAAGTAAAATAACGCAAAAATATGAAAGGAGCACGAAGACGCTCAGTCCTCAGTGAGGACGCCGCGCACGCCCCCGCTCTGCGTCCGCTCACGATCGCGCGCGCGCGCCGGGTGCATGCGCTGCCCGCTCCCGCCACCAGCCCGCGGCGACACCGTCACATTCCGTTGCCGCTCCTGCTGCTGTGGCGATGCAGGCGCCGCCGTATCCTCGATCGGCATGGGGAACGGATAGTACACGCTCGGGACCGGCATCGCCTTTCTGCTCTTGCTCTTGCTCTTCCCCTTGCCTTTCGACCCCTTTTTGCTCGGCACAGGCGGCGGCGCGACAGGGTCGACCCAGTCGTCCTCGATGTCCAGGTCACTGCCCGCGTCAACGAAACCGTCGTCGCCCTCGAGGTTGGCGTACGAGCTCGTGCCCTTGCCCGCGGGCGGGGGCCCGCCGCTGAGGTCGAATCGCGCGCCGGGGAGCGGCGTAATGGGCGATGGGGTCCTCCTCCGTGTCGACCTCCTCGCTGCGCACGCTACTGCTTGTGGTGGAATTGGAGCTGGAGCGCGTGTGCGTGTCCGAAAAGGTGGGGGCTGCGACATGGAATGCACTCGACACAGCATGCGACGCGTTTGACGATGGGGCATGTGACGCGCTCGACACGTCTCCGTCGTCGAAGCCCGCGTCCTCCACCCCCTCAGGATCCGAGATACTCTCGAGCCCCATTTTGTCGTCGTCGCCAGTGCCGGACCATGTCGGCGGCTCTTCCTGGATCGCAAAGATCGTGTGGGATAGCTGTGGGCGCGAGTCAGTGAGAGCTCTTGGAAAGGAGAGCAAGGAACAAGCGGAAGAACGATGAAGGACGAGGGAGAGCAAGAGAAATGACAGGAAAGGGACGAGAGAGAGAAAGGAAGGAGAGCTGACAAAGTAGGAAGGATACAGGAAGGACGGCGCACGACGAAGCTCAAAAAAACCCACCTTGGTCGTTTAATGACACGGGATTCACGCCCTCCTGCCCCAATCTTGTCCCAATCAGGAGCAGCACGGGGTGGTCGCCCCACACCTGCGTCTCCGGCTTCGCGTGCGGCTGCTTCCCGCGGGAGTGGTGGGAGTGACCCGACCAGGACGCGGGGGCGCGGTGCGATTCGTGCGATGAAGCCGGCTTCGCGGCGTGGAGGGCGGCGAGCGCCGCAGGTGAGTGCAAGGCGGCAAAGACCTTCGTCTGGTAGAGCGTGACTTCGATGGCGACGGACACGCCGATCGCGTCGAGGAACCAGGAGAGGAGCCGCACATGCGCTGTATGCGCGGCGGACGTGCGCTGGAGAAAGGCGGGCTCGGTAGAGGCGTCTGCAGGCGGAGGAGTCAGCCGCGAGCACGAGGAAGGAAGGGGCGAGAGAACAGAAAAAGGAGGGGAGGAACAAGGGGATGGGGAATACGAGGACAGACAGCAACATTCAGCCGTGCCGCTACCCACGAAGCAAACAAGAAGCCCCCCAAAATGGCAAAGTCTCAGCCTCCCACTCGGACATGCGCTGATCGTCCAATTCTGCGCCCCGCCCAAAGCGACCGCGGGGCGCGCCGCCCCGACATCCCAGCTCGCCGCTCCGAGGAGGGATAAGACCCCAGCGTCCCCACTCACGTGGCAAAAGTAAAGGTCATGGTGGATGCATGACTCCCGAAAAGGGGATTGCCTCGCCCAATGGAGAAGTGGATTGGGAAGCGCAAGTCGGAGAACGCGAAAACGACTGCAGGGCGCGCTGGCGTGAGGACGGCGCGGCGCCGAGAGCAGCGCACACCCAACACAGCGAACTGTGACGCAAAGAACAACGCGCGCAGAGAATACATCGCGAGACGAATAAACGGGAAGGAACGCAGGAAAGATGGAAGAGAGAAGAGATAAACGTAAGCACAAAAACTCACCGCCAACACGCTGGATCGCCGTCGCGAGCAGACTCTGCCCAGTGCGTAGCATGCACCCCCACCCCGCGTCGTCCACCGCTTTGTCCCGCCCAGCGACCACCACCTCTTCTTGCTGCTACTGCTGCTGGCGCTCATATTGCTGCTCGCATTGCTGCTGGTCATGCTCGTATTCGAATACGACGAGCGGCCCGTCCCGCAGCTTGACGCGCTGGACACGGAGCTGTAGCTCGAGTCACTCTTGCTCGGGCTGTGCTGCATGCTCTTCCCCGTCCAAGAGATACCGCACCCCGCCAAATGGGCGAACCACCCGCTCAGGCGCGCCGCCAGTGGCCCATCCGCGCCCAGGCGACTCGGCATGCGCTGGAGCTGCAGCGTGTCACCGTGCCCCGGAAACGAGTGGGAAGACGACAACGGCGGGGTGCTCGCGGAAAAGTGGCTCTCCGACCGCGTGCGCGGGCGCACGGTGCCGCCTTGCGACTCGTGAGCAGCTCCGCCGCGCTCGGCACCCCACACTCCCCGTCCCGGATACGCTGCCATTCCCTCCCCCGGTGCTGTGCCTCTCGATGGCGATGTCGACGTGGAGTTGGCCGTGGCGTGCGAAGCAGAGGAGGATGCGGCAGAGGAGGGGGTCCACCGAGAGCGACTTCGAGCGGTCGCGCTGACCTGGGGACTGTGGAAACCGCGGCAGCTTCGTACCCAGAAGTGGATACAGTGGAAGGAGTCCCCTGGGCGCTGTGCCGCTGGGCGCGCTTGGGCTGCGCCGACAAGGCGGGCATCCTGCGTCCAATCCGATCGTCAGCGATGCCACTCCAAAGTTTCACGAAGAGCGAGAAGAAGAACAGCGTAGCGACGAAGAAAGGAAAACAAAACACAGAGAAGAAGAGGGCAAACGTACAGAAGTGAAAAGCCAAACGCGACGAGAAGACGAAGATGAGACGGGCAAGTGTGCTCCTGTTTGCCTGCGTCGTGCTTCGGGTGATGTCGGTCCGATTCCGACACCAGCGGTGACCAACCACACCTACTCTTTCCTCCCATCTAAGCTTCCAAGCTTCCTCAAAACCCGCAACGACGGCGGCCGCTACCAGCACCTCTGCTTTCACCGCCGACGTACGGCTCTTCCATGGCTGGACTCCCCTGGTACCAGAGAGACAAGCCGTCGTCCGAAAGGATCCCGACCATACAGTGGTCCCGATCGCGAAGACGAGCGAGTACATCTGGGTCCTACCAGCGGCTCAGGGTCTCCTTGCTAGCATCTCACAGTTCCCGATTATGATCCGACAAGAATATGACGATCTCCTCATGGCAATACTGTCGTCGTTAGACCGCCAGCAGCGGGAGCTCCGCGACGATCAGGCCGGAGTGCCACCTACCCCACCGTAAACCGCCTCATTGCTTCCCAATCCTCTTGGTTAACCTGTTCCATAAGACCGAAGGAGGAAGCGGATGATAGCCGGATGGACGTGGACGGACAAGCTGTGACGCCCCGCATAAAGGAGGAGCCGGTGGAACCCGACCTTACTGCAGCTCTCCAACTGCGCATCGAGCGACGGCCAGTGAGCTTATCCGACCTCGAGACCTACCCAAACCCCTTCCAGTTACCTGAATACCGCGGTCTCTATAACGCTGCTGGTGCGATCATTGTCACTGGGCTCCCGGGAATAGGTCATTTTGTTCCCTCTGTATCGTCGAGTTCTGTTGATTGATTCTATGACAGGAAAGACGTGCTTTCTCGGCCTGTTGTTCCACCTCCGTGTCGCCGCGGACCTTCCGACACTGTATATGTCGGATGACCGCAGCGCGACGTTGTATAAGAACGGGCAGCTCGGCCAGCTTAAGATCCCGACTACGATGGAGCTGATGGAGAATTTGCCGATGGAAACGTGGTGTCTCGTGGACTCCAACGTCCACTTCCCTACTGTCCCCGGCGTGGTGCAGCAAACCGCGCTATTTATCGTCCAGGCGTCGTCTCCCAGAGCCAATAGGATGGAGTATTCAAAGAAGATTCACGGGCGGTCCCAGTTCTGTTTGATGGGTCCGTGGACATTGTCGGAGCTCATCACGGGGTATGTTTGGTGGAGATACGAATACGCGCCCGTGTTGACGCAAGCTAGATATTCCCTTCAAACCTTGGCCCGCACGCCAGAGCAAAAGATCAAGGCTTTTTACGAGAGGTTCGGAGGCTCAGCCCGTAACGTATTCGGGCGCTTCGATGATTCGGATGCTTTCGAGGCGGAGATCGATGCGGTGGCAGCAACATTGAGTGCGGAGGACATCGAGCGCGTCTTTCTATCCGACGTCACTAAGCTAACCATCCCTGACCACGTTGGCCACATGCTGCTGTCTGCGTTTCCGGTGACCGACGATGACCGGAGACAATTCCAGATCAGATCTCCGTCTACTGCCATGTACGCCAAAGTGCTAAAGAGGCTCCACGCATCGGACGACAAAGCCCGTCTTCGCCTGTATCGGATCTGTGTGGGGGTGAAAACTGCTGGGTGCAGAGCGTGGGCCGTCGACCTTTTCGACCAGCATTTCCACGACTTTCTCTCGTTCGGTGGAACGTGGCCTCTTCACGCCATCGAGCAATCTGCTGGAACCAGGACGGATGCTGCCAGGCGAGGGTGGACGGGCCGAACGGAAGAGTCTGGTAGCTTTCTCAGGGCCGACAAAGAGATGTCAATTGTTACGACGCGTGATCAGCCGCAGCAGCCGGCCACCGTCTCGCGCGTAACGTTCGACGAGGCTAAGGAGCCTGTGGTAGGCTCGCCTCTCTCGCCGGGCGTCTACTACCGTCCGACCCGCAAGAACTTTGCAACGTTCGACTCGTTCTACATCGACAACCCGGGTCACGCGCTAGCATTCCAGGCGTCGCTGGCACAGAAGCACGATGTCAAGGAGGAGGGCCTCAAGTGGCTTGAGGACCGCGGCATCACAAAAATCACTTACATTTATGTGACGCCAGCCAACTTTGAAGGCTGTCCAAATCTGAAGGTGCCAGTCGCGCGGGAGAACATGTTTGACAATTTTTACCATATGCGGTTGTAGGAGATGTAAACGTAGTTGGTTCAAGAAATACGACTCATACACTTTTTCCAGTCGGACGCCCGAGGCTTGGATCAGCGGCTCGAATTGTGGCGTGCCAGCCGTACTCCGTCTCGGTTCCATTCTGTCTTACCTTGTTACTTTGTCTTTTTTTCTCAGGAAGATAGACAGGCTGGACATTGAATACACGAGACTCAGAAGGCCTCTCCCATTCTCATGCTGCGGCCAAGATTGCTAAACCGCCCTGGAAGGCCCCTTTCTCCTCCACAAGCTATTCGGTTCATTTTCCTGATGGTCTCAATGGACACCCCATGCGTGATCTCGAAATCGGAATATATTTGGTCTTGCTGCTAAGCGCGGAGCAGATGAGGAATTTTATCAATCAGGTCTCTACCCATTCTTCCTTATTTTCGCTGACGTTGATCGGGCCACAGGGGAATGGTGAGGGGGATTACTGGGGATGGGACTCGCGAGAAATACATCAGGTTCATCTACAATGTCCTTGCTTCTGACTCTGGGGCTCGTGCGTCCGTTTTCCCTTGCGTCATTTGGCTAATAGAATGTATCCTGATCCTTTAACGGTTGAGGTGATTCTCGAGAAGGCCAAAGCCATTGGGTCACAGGTCTACGTCGATGTTGGCAGGATTGAAGCCCAATCGGAATACGAGACGAGAATGCGGGATTTGCTCCTGAATCTGAACGATGAAAACAACCCTGGCCTGGGGGAGGCCGTCGCGAGTGGTGACATTCCGGTGGAGAAGTTTGTCAGGATGCCGATCTGATGGGCACATAATAATATGGTGCGCTTAATTTCTTATTCCTAATTATCTTTGAAACGGAAGGAATATGTAGTAGAGGATACGTTCAATGGGATGAGAATAATGAGATAAACCACAGAAAGGCCAGTGGGCTCCGGGTCATAATAAAGTGAATGAGAAATCTACTTGAATGACGAGTAGCTACATTGAGCGAGTACTCAATACGTACAATCTTTGGTACAAGCGGCGGTAGATGACCATCATGCTCGTACAGAAACAGACGCGTTGGTATGGGTCCAAGGAACATACCTTGTATGTTAGGTGCATTCTTTTCGTCATTCCCTCTGCTGTGGCATATCACGCACGATTTAGCATTAACTCGCGACCACAATGTCCTGGGATCTCTTTTGCAACAGGCGCAGAGGGATTACTTTGCCATGCAAGAGCCCAAGATGCACATCTACGCTTCGGATACGTAAGTTGATAGGGTAGTACAGAAGTATGTACAGTAAGAATTAAATGTGACTACGGCCTGATAATAACACCTTCCAAGTGGCGCCCAGACATCAATCACTGTCGATTGCCAGGCAGATCACGTCGTTGGCAGATCCAGATTCCGTGGCGCCGACCGATTGAGATTTGTTAGGAGAGAATTGGCAACAGTGGCGCAGATTGGAACGAAGTTGACTCACGTAACCTTAAGATACAGTTCGTGCATTTCTGCGACTTGCCTGAACACTGTTTCTCCATGGTGGCCAAGTGGGCCTTGTACGTAGTTTCAAGGCGAGCCTGGCTGAATTCGGGCGAAGGAACATAGACTCCGGTCTGGTATGCAGAAAGGGTGGCCCAAACCTAAGCAGCCCAGAGGAATTAGTATAGATCAAAGATCTAAAAGGAGGGCGAACATTGGCGAGGATATACAAGACCCGGCCGGCACATACATTCAAGAAGAGGCACATTCCCATCAGAAGCGGCACATTCAGACCAATGTGCCGCCTTTGACAGGCCATAGCGGGGATTTGATATATCACGGAGTTCTAATGAGAGATCTGCCATGTTATATCATGAACTCTAATTAGAGATGCGCTGTGATATATCACATTAGAAGTACTTCTGTTTCAAGTAATTTCCAGTGAAAAAGAAATGCCAGGAAACAGAGTTGAACCACGCAAACCACCCCACCGATGCGTCGAACATGCACTTGAAGCTGCAGGGGTGGGGATCCGGATGGACTACCGAGTTGCGGGGGATTCACATTGTGTCGTGCAGGTGGGGACTTCATTTTCAAGCCAATCTGGTACGTCCTAGCTACATGGATTTCAGCTGAGGGCTCTGGAACAGCATCGAGGGATGGGCGGTGTGTAGGTTAGAAGGGAGATAAGCTAGTAGAAACGAGCCAGTGGATGCATACAGCAAGATGGTGTGGTAAGCGAATTTTTACGGTTCCTGTGGTGATCACGATGGCGACTTGCGGAGCGTATTTGACAGCAGGTTTTAGTTTCCATTCGGCGCCCTTTGAGATGTGCGAGAGGACTTGCGCACCTCCAGATACATCCGGCACGCTGTGCTTCGAAGTCGGGATTTACGCATAGCAGAGGTGCAGTGCCGACACGGCGTTCGTTTTTACTTTACCATTAGCAAGTTCGTTCGTACTGTCTGTGTACTATGTGCAGCATCCATCTCCGACCAAAGGATTTGAATAGAAAGCTATTAAAAAATACCACACACCAGAGCCAGCCGGGACGCCAACACATCCTCGGAATGTGCTGGCCTTGAGTTGAAACATGGCACATAAGTTAGTGAATGTGCCACCTCTCATCTGGAATGTGCTTCCTCTGGAATGTATGTGCCGGCCGGGTCTTGTCCATCCCGAACATTGGCGGCGACGATGCAAATCATGGGATCAGGCAATCCTATTTCACCCGGACGATCTTCCCAATGGGACTTCAGCTTCTTGAGGTGTTGGAAGCCGAACACCTTGCTATTGCTCCACCAAACTTCGTTGATGATGTCGGTGATGGCGGGAGCATGGAAGGGTTTGTCCATAATAAAAGCCTTATACCATGGGTCAGGTACTACAATACATTCGCAATGGAGTCAGACAAACCTTGAGATTTTTCGGTGTCTTCTTGACCTCGGCTGCGTCGTCAGCGACGTCGGCGACACTCCCGGCTGCAGGGGGGTCATCAATGGGAGGCGGACCATACAGCATAATATATTGCTGTTTTTTCATGAGCTGCTTGACGATGGACCGGATCTGTGATTGAGTGATGCCGGGTTTGTTGAGCTCGTAGTGAGTGGCGACCTTCGAGATAGCGCTGGTGCGTATGGTCGTCCGAACATTGCCGCCGCGCGCACAGATCTTAAAAAAGTAGCTGAGTCACGTATCAGAAAGAACCTCGAGACTTACAATTGGAGCGAAACACTGACAAAATTCCAAATCTTTCTTGGCATGCCTCCCGATGTGTTCTGCACCGGGGACCTTCTTGGCAGTGAGACGAATCAGCCGCTGAGAAAACAGGGCATGAGGGACCGGTGGATAGCCATCCTTGAATGCGAGCTCATGAAGTGAGCGATTGAAGGAACCCTTGACGACGGTGTGGAGGAGAGGGTTCTGATTGAGAAGCTTGATTTGACCGCCAGTGGTCGGAAATGTTATGTGGGCGCTGACGTGCCAATCGGACTCGGCAGATGCCTTGGGCTTCTTCGTCGATGGCTGGTCGTGGATGACCTTGGAAGCACCAATCTCGAGGTTCTGCATGGATATCTTGTGTCCATGCGGCAAGATAACAGATGGATAAAATACCTCTGCATCATATTTCGACTGTCGGGCGGTCACCGCCTTTCCAGAACGCTTGACGGGGGCAGGCTGATGTAGTTAGCAAAAATTTATCACTGCATCAGCCATTTGACAAATCCATTGCGGAGTTTTTGAGTTTTTTGGGGTTGTTAGGTTTTTTTCCAAAATGAAACTGGTCTGAAATGTGAGATCTTCCATAGTGCAATGATGGAGGTTTTCAAAAATGTTGGCCAAGTTGCGAAGTTGTCAGGTTGCGAGGTTATTTGGCGGGGTTTTGAGATTTGGCACTGTGTTTTGAGGTTTTTTGGGGTTCAACAACCCCAAAAAACCCCAAAACGGATTTGTCAAACGTCTGATGTGAGGGTAAAGATGTACCGGTTTAACGTCAGCATCTTCTGGCTCTCACAGATCCTCGACGTCGGCATCCAGCTCAAACTCAGTCTCCGGAGGCATGGAACCCATGGACGATGATGAGGATTGGCGACAGTGACCAACTTGTGGCAGGATGACGGGATCATGATCCATGTCAAAGTTCAGGAGATAATCCTCTGTGACAGGCTTGGCATTGTGTTCGATGACCTGCGGACGCTACACTGTCATGAGTGTCATACCGAAAAGCCATGAATGACATGCACCTCTGCATTCAGATCCAGTGTGTCGTCTTCGTCTGACTGGGAACCGCTGTCGGATTTATTCTCATCCTCGGACTGGCTGAGGGCTCCATCGTTTTCGACATCATCGTCGCTTGTGGCCGACTTCTTGGGCTTCGGCTTGGGCTGTACCACGCTGGCATTGCCAGTGGGAGCCTTGGAAGCCTCTGTTCATTGGAATTACATTCGAGACGACATGGTACAAAAAGGCAGCTTACTTTGGATGGGCTGTTTTGGAGACAGTTTGGCTTGGGAACTATAAGCAAACAGTCTAGGCACAGGGTACGGGACTCACCAGCTTCATCCGACTCATCGTCCGAGTCGGAGAAGTTACAGTGTGCCTCTATCAGTTAAGTTTCTGACTCGAACTTTTTTTGGGCTTGATTTCTCACACCCATACCCATACCCAGACCAAAATCTGGTCTGATTCGGGACAATTTGACGGATATAGAGTCAAAGAGCTTGGCTCAAGTACTGGGTTTGCCATAACACCACCAAACAAACAGCCAAGAAAAAAACCGCCATCTCACTCCTTTGACCTTTCACACCACTTGTTTCTGGTCCATAATGCCTTATAAATGTACTTAGACGATTCAAAACATGAATTGTGTCCAAGGGTGCCCAGGAAAGTTGAGAATCAGTTTGGCTCAAGTACCGGGTTTGGCTCAAGTAATGGGTATATACTGTACTGGGAAGGAATTCTGAAATTGTCACATCACATCATCACACACCGCTCCGAGAGAACTCCGAGATCGACTCACTCCGCTTCTGCGTAGGCTTCGCCACTGCGGCTTGAGCACTCCCTGGATGACCTTGCACTCAGAAACATGACTGGCTAGACTGTCTGACGTACCCCTGGCTATGGTTTTTCCTTTCTTGGTCTGGACTGGCTCCGCAGCGACTGTCTTGCTTTTTGTGGTCTTGTGCTTCGGCAGAATTGGCTCGGAAACTGGCTCCATGTCCACGTCGGTGTCGTCTAGAGCCGGTGATCAGGGACTGAAAAGATCATGAAGGCTGCATCTACCTGCATGCTGGGTCTTCGACTTTTTGGGTGCCTTGGGTGGCTCGTCGTCGGCACCTGACGTTGCTCTCTTGCGTGAGCCTGTACCCCATTTTTTTGCGAGAGCCACTTTCTTGGCACTGTGTCCTCCAACTTGTACCACTGGTCAGTGGAAACAGGTCAACCGATGGTCAGGAAGGCTCACCAGTTGAGTGTTATATACCGAGCTGAAGGAAGGACAAGATGAGAGACTCCGGAACCGGAACTGGGAACCAGAGGATCGGAACTTCCGGAAAGTATATGGGGAGATAACACAAGCACCACAGGACAGTAGGATGTGCATACTACCGAGGCCGGCGAGGGAAGGAAGACCAGGGAATTAACCGGAGGACGACTCAGTGCAAAGCGGAGAGCAAAGCAATGTTAATTATCAAACTGAAGTACATGGCATATGTTAAGGGTTTATATAGCTAAGTCCTAATTGTATTCTTAAAAAGGTGCGAGTCAGGTGACCTGTCGGACATAACAATAATACGAGTCCCAAAGAGGATGGAGAAGTGATGTCGGAGAAATTGACAATAAGAGCATGGATTATAAAGACGGATAAACGGGAAACACTCAGTAATCCTTCATTGCGTAAAAACCCGATGATCCGCAATGGGTCCGAAGATGATCCGTCCAGTTCCGGGCTCTGGTACCGGACATGGACCAGAAGGTCAAGGTCCGAGAAAGCATGGATATAACATTGAGGCAGCAAGTTCCTCTTCCTCAGCCTGCTCTTGGGCGAGATTACAGGCACGAGTTATTCTCCTTTTCTCTGCCGCGGTGAGGACTTCCTCGGATGTATCCGACAGGTCGGTGTCTGCCATGGTGGAAAGGGATTAAATGAATGTGGGGCAGAGGGATAACTCGATATGGATGAGATGGATGGAGGGAGGGAAACAGTGGTGCGGTTTCTTTGATGTCCCTTGTGTTTTTTCACTTGTGGTGTGTTTGCGTCGTCGCGTAGTGCTTTGTGCTGTACCCCATGTGGATGCGGCCTTCGATGCCCATTTCCATGATGCGGTGTCTGTCCTGTACTTTGTATTACTGGCGCAACATCATCGACTTTCCTCTGTACCATGCCCGAGTGTCCGGGATGCAAAAAGATCTGGATTGGCCATGCATATGGCAGCCACTTATCCAAAACCACTAATGTTAACTGCATTAAAGTTTGCGAGGCGGCGGAAGTGAAAGCCGTTTTATCTGATTCAGACGAAGAGGATGGTGAATTTGGTGAAGAATTTGCTACCGACTTCCCGACTGGAGGTGGCTCCTTTGCAGGCGAATTCTTTGGGATGGATTACACCCAAGAAGATCTAAATTATTCCGACATCCCCTATCTCTATTACACCCAGGATGCGGGAGGCCATCCTATTGACTTGGTCCCCTGGGGGTTTCTCGTCCTTGCGAACATTATTTTGGTTTGCAGTGAAAGACCGTTTCTTACACCTGTGCTCTGGGGAAGGTTTTGATGTTAAATTGCGAGGCTTTAATAAGCTAATGGACATGGTCCGCTTAAAAACATGCAATGAAGGGCTTATCAAGCCCTTTTCAGTTTTGTAAGTTGTTGTGTGATGTATGCACCCCATTTTCGGAAGTGCCGTAATGGTTGGTTAGGGTGTTACACCAGCCTATCTCTATCTATATTATAAGTAGGATGGGGGGGCCTTCCTATCGACCTCGTCCTGTCTATATATTACAGCTCTATTCATATGTATGCGGAAAACGTAAAAAAATCCGGTTGTTTGCACCTATTTACATAGCCCCTAAACAGAGTCTGATCCCGCAATTCTTGGGGCTTTCAATGGACTCCTGCCGTTTATTCGAGGATATCATTTGTTTAGTGCTAATGGAAAAAGATTGTATCGACTCTGAAGCATTTATGGAGGACAGGAACAGATTACAGGCCGAGAACTGGAACTGTGAGGAGGAAGTTGAATGGGCACGGCATGCAGTCTACTCACTGCGGTTTTCCAGACCATCACACATGACCCCAATACACCTCAGTTCCATCTCCCCACTCCACAGCGGCTTCCTGTTTGTTTTCAGTGTTTTGGGACCCCGGCATGGTCGCTGTCAAGTGGGTGTCGATTCGGTATTATCCATGTTTATATGTGAACACTTGCAGCCTCATTGACAGTATTGTGGAACTGCAACAGGGAGTGCCAAAGTGAAGTGGGCCCACTCAAGAGCTGGGGTGGTCGCATCTAAGGCCGCCATGTTCAATGTTGGGGTGTCGTGGCAGAATTCCGGTATTTATGGCATGTGATGAGCCAGGATGGCTTCCGTTCCCTCGGGGATGTGTCCGGGACATGCAAAGGCCACTAATATGGAGTTTCAAACAGAATTGAGGTGGTAGTGGGCGAAGGAGGGCGAGAGAACACTCACAACAATATTTAGGCGCCGGGTACAAACTGAACCAAACCACACCCGGATTTTTTTTTACGTTTTCTGCATAGATATGAATAGAGCTGTAAACCCAGGATGGGGGGGCATGGAGCATGCTGTGGGCATTGATGGTGGTGACTTGCCACATGTGAGGAAAAGACTTGCAAGGGTGAAAAAACCCCACAGCCAAAGCTGCAAACAGTTGACATGGATAGGATGCCCCCCCCCCCCTCCCCCCCCCCCATCCTGGGTGTAATAGAGATAGGGAAATTTTGAAGGAACTGAATGAATTTAAATTGCACTCACGGATGGCCATAGTGTTATAAGAACAAAGACACTGAGTGAACAAATTCCCAAAAAGAAGTCTCATTGCAACCCCACGTACCTTGCCATTATTTTTTAAATTTTAATTGGAAACACAGGTTTTGACGTATGTAGAGGAATCCCCTGTTGAAATCGAGTCTGCAGATTTTCCCTCTACTAACCTCATACACTTTCTTCCTCCCATTGAATTACAGACCCCTTGAAACGGGGCATTTTTTTAATCTGCCTGAAAAGTTCACCCAGTCCGCCCGTCAAAAAACGACCTCGCTCCCGTCGGCTGGGGTCTGCAGCGGACTTGACTAATGGCTGATAGTGCGGCTCGTGCCCTGTTAGTGGGACTGGGGATTTAAACCTCCGCTCACAGCTCAGAACAGGCTTTGAAAACAAAATATGCCCGAAATATATATATTTCCAGCTCCACGCAGTGGTCCCAGCAGAAGGTGTCAAGGGGGGTCCGTGGGGGTCTCCCTGTGCTAGATTAACTTGAAAACTGAGATTAAGCACCAATAGTGCACTTCAGGACCCACTACAGATTCAATCACATTGGTCATGTGCTGGAGGGGTGATAAATAAATTCTGGTTTCGATGTGCCCTCCGGAATAGTTGTGTCTATTCTGATGATACTACAGGCTCTTATAGTCTTACCTCCTCATGCGGCAGGAGATCTCCGTGGAAATAGCATAATATTGTATTATATTTATTACAGACTCAGGAGAAAAAATCTGAGGACGTCATGCCCTCCAGATTCACATTGAGATTCCGCCTATATAGTTCCCAGATGTCCACACCCCGAATTGAGCCCACAACGGCTGATCTGGTTGAAACGATCAAAATTTGACCAAAAGTGGATTCAATCACATCGTTCATACGCTGTAGGGGTGATAAATAAATTCTGGCTTCGATACGCCCTCCGGAATAGTTGTATGTCTATTCTGAGAATACTACAGGTTCTTAGAGTCTTACCTCCTCATGTGGCAGGAGATCTCTGCGGAAATAGCATAATATTGTATTATATTCATTATAAGGTTGGTAGAAAAAAATGAGGACGTCGTGCCCTCTCGCATTGCGATTCTGTCCATATAGTTTCCAGACATCCACACCCAGAATTGACCCCACAACGGGCGATCTGGTCAAAATGATCAAAAACATCTCAAAATGGAAAAAAAAATTGGCCGCACCCTATGTTCTGCAAGGAGCTGTAACATGGTGAAAGCTTCTACAGGGTTACCTGTGCTTGCTGATCTGTTCACCTTTCAAGAATAAGGATCTAACAGGTGTTTAAGAATTTTGGGCCCAAAAATATTGGGGTGAAATGTTCAAATCGGTTTGCTGGACTTGTGTCTTCAACTTCAGGCTTTCGGAAATAATCGGAAAAGCCGCTAGGGCTTGTACCTCATGCATTTCAAAGCATTTATTTGAGGTAGATGATGCAATCTGATAGTTTAGATCATTACCTTTTGCTTTCCATTGATTTGAGTTCTTGTGGATCATTCCTTGTTGCATCTTCTGGCTGATATTATTAGGAGACTACGCCTTCTTGCACAGCTCGCACTTGCCATCCCAGGACACAGAATCCACCATAAGCGACTGCTACACTGGTTAAGGTCCAGGTTAGTGTCCGGGTTAGTGGTTCAGGCTTTTCAGTGTCTCAGCAAGGGATGCCATCTGCCTTGGTGTCTTAGTGTCTTTGGTTCAGGTTTGTGTTGGTTCCGCTTTGGCTGTGGGTGAGCCACGGTGATGGCAATTGTCAGAAATGTGAGCACTTGATTTGTGATTCATTTTAAGCTTAGTCACTGGCCCACAAGGGCTTCAATTGGTGTGTTGGGAATTTGCAGAGAATATCCTGAAAATTATGATGGCCTGTAGCAAGGGGATTTCAGAGTGATAGACTCAGCTTGATGGTGTTTGTGGGTCAGAAAAATTGGTAGATCTCGGTTCTGTGGGTGGCGGGAACTAAAATGGCTTGATTCGTGCTCATGTGACTTGCAGTGAAAGCAATGACCTTGAGGCTTAGAATTGGAATTGCACCGGAATTTGGTGATTGTCCATGGCAATACAAGGTCCACAGACATGGCAGAAACCATCTATTGACTCGGATGTCGACTGATCGGCCATACAGGAAAATATACTGACTGCCTGCTTCGTTATGTTGGAGAGTTGGGTATCAGTGATTAGAGTGGAACTTGTTTGTTGCAAGTGAAGAGGTTAAAAACACCCGATGAAGGGCTTAGGCAGCCATTCGAGGTTTTGCAGGTTATTCTGTGATGTGTGCCATCCAGCTTCAGGAATGCCATAACAGTCAGTGCAGAATAAGCCTGGCGTTCATGGTAGGTGCTTGAGTGGAGGAGGACTCTGTGCATCAAGGAGGCATGGCCAGCTTAAAACATGAAAGGAGGGGCTATGTTCATAGAGTGGAGATTGTACATGTCAATGCATGTCGCTTGCCCACCCGGGTTTGGGACTGCCGCTGTGGTCAGCAGGGAATCAGCCATGTGTTTGCCTCTGCACATGGTGATGTACTCATGGAACATGTTGGGTGTCCTGAAACGTTCTGGAGCATATTCTGAGAAAAATCGCATGAGCAGTACCTAGGGCCGTGATGACGGATCTACCTGGCTGGATCATCTGCCACCCATCGGAAGGGGTGTGTTATGCGTCCTATGCGACCTTCTGATGTGATTTGACACACTCTCTGTGTATGGTGTCTGCTGATTAATGTATTTGGCCATACAATTGTTCTTTTTATTCAACACTTAGAATTGAAATACCAAGCCAGGTGCTTGCCATTGAGTGGAACAAACGAACTCGGGAAGAGTGAATGGTGTATATCTGCACATTGGCAGACAGCAGACTCCTCACAGGTGCTCATTTATAAAGGCAAAGCAGGACAGGAGTAACATTGCAGGGCACAGGAATGTACAGTGCAGTCTAAATAAATTGTGAGCAAGGAATACTTGGATGGATGGAAGAAAGACATACTGCTGTGCCTAATCTAATGTGCCGAAAGCATCCACAGCATTGCATGACCTTCCTGGTCTGTTTACCTTCACGGAGCAATGAAGTAACCTTCATTTTGAGCACAGACAGCCAGAAGCAAAACATTCAAATCAGGTCGCTGGACCTGGATATTTTATTTCGGGTACTTGAAAGTAATTTGAAATGCTTCCAAGGCTTGTATCTTGCGCATTTCTCTCACAGACACGGATTGTGGCTTGCCCACGATCGAGTGAAGACAGCAATGTGTGCATCTGCCCCCAGCTTCGGGAATGCTGTAACGGTCAGCAGTGAATGGCAATGGTGGTCGCCACCCATCGCGTCCAGCAATTGGGTGGCTTGATTCGGGATACAATTTGAGGGGAGTGCATGACCCACCACAGTGTCCTCGGAGTATCTGGAGAATATTCTGAAAAATTGCCTTGACCATACTGAGGGGAGTCCTGACCAATATACCCAGCCGTAGGGTGTTTCCTAGGCGGAAAAAATGGGTGATCTTAGTTTGGCATGTGCCAGGAACTGCGAAGTGTCGGCTGGTATGCTGTGTGACTTGCAGTTAAAGCAATTCCCGTCAGGCTTAGATCTGTTATGGCACTCCAAAGAGAGGGTAGCAAAGACTACCACCCTTCATATGTGATGTATACTTTGTCTCGTATGATGGACTGATACCACTCGACACAGTCTGTGTACTGTGTGCCTGCTGATTAATTGATTTGGCCTGTAGCAAAAGGATGAGCATAGTGAGAGCGAATAGACACTCAAGTGGTGTATGTAGAGGCACCCTCACAGTGCACACGAAAATCAAACTTTTCTACTGTTGAGTAAACAAGACAGGAACGGAAGTACCAGAAGTTATGGACCTCGGGAAATCAGGCCCCAGCGGCCATTTCTATATTCTTCCCCTTGATACTCTTCCACTCCATCGCCGCAGCGCCGACGAAGGATAGGACAGTCATTGCGACGGAAACATACACCGCAGACATCAGGGTGTTGTTGTATACCTGCAGTACGGCCGGGAGGTACTCCGCAGAGATCGCAGTCATGAGGCTCGTCGCACCGGCAGAGAGCACGAGCATGGGGGACATGCCTGGGACGTGCGCAACGAGGCCGAAGACGAGCTTGTTGGTGAAGACATTTTGAGCGATGGAAATGAAGAGCGCGCCACCGAGTTTGTCATGAAAATGGGGATGGAGGTTCCAATGGCGACATCATTGACGTCAAGGACAGTCTGCGCGGCGAGGATGGATTGCTGCAGGCCGAACCCAACCCCCAAACCAAACACGATCTAGTACCCGATCCAGTGCGCATGGCCCGTACTTGGGGTAAGCCTTGACAGGAGCCCAGCGCCGACTGACATAAGAATGGTCGACAGCAGAATGAACGGGGTATAGTACCCGAGTATCGTGATGACCGAACCTGCGAGCAGCGAGGAGACCACAACCGAGAGAATCATGGGCAAATTGTCGATTCCAGATTTGACAGCGGAGACACCCCTGACTGCTTGGAACCAGATCGGTAACTGTGGTGTGTCTCAGAAAGTGAGGAAAGTCGAAAAGGGACTCACATAGAAGACAATGATGAAGTACCAAGAGCTGAGACAGAATGAGAAGAAAGCACCTGCCCATATGCTTCGGGTTTTGAAGATGCGCAGGGGAACTGTTACATCCTTGACAGAGCTCTGAACAGCAAGGAAGCCGATGATAAGGATACCGAAGAGAAGAAAGAGAGCGATTATCCGGCCGCTTTTCCACTCGTATTTAGATCCTCTCCACTGCAAGGCAAGGAGCAAACAAACAATGGCAGGGATGAACAGAGTGTTCCCCATGGATCGAACTGGTTGATGCACTGCTCCCTTATCACCATGATCGGCGCCTCATGTTCAGCACTTTTTGGCATCTTGAAAAAGAAGGTCATAACGAGCAGTGTTACAGTGCCGATTGGTAGATTGATGTAGAAGCACCTGAGGGCAAAGGCTCAGCACGAAGAAAAGAGAGTAAGAAAGATAAATACCATCTCCAAGTGACTTCGTCCATCAAAACGCCTCCCATGAGAGGTCCTGCAACACTCGCTATACCATACATTGCTCCTATCAGCCCCATAAACAGCGGGTGTTTGGCCAATGGCACGGCATGTGCTGAAAAAAGTTTTGAGCACGAAGATGTTATGTCTCAAGTTTTCTTACCGACAATGATCAGAGCACCGGAAAAAATGCCAGCGGTCCCTGACCCGGCTATGGCACGTCCCATAATCAAAGCCTTCGAGTCCGACGCGGCACCACAGAGAGCGGAGCCTATCTCAAAGACCGAAATCGCCACAATGTATACTTTGGTAGGACTTAACAGTCCAATCAAAGCCGAAGAAAAAAAACGAGGTCCACCCATTTGACAGGGAAAACAGTATAGAACTTTCCGAACAAGAGTTGTGTCGAAGCAGAGGCCTGGACAAGAATGAGCCCTGCACCAGAAGATAACAGAAGGAGATTTACACACCAGGAGATAACTAGGTATGGAAATGATCTAAGGCTCCAATCATTTAGTTTTCGTGTACACATCTGGGTACACTACACGGAAAGGGTATGTAAACGTTTACAAACGTTTAAAACCGTTTATACACGGTATTTTTTTGGGAATATCAAAGTACGGGTTTTACACTACAAATGCCATGCCACTAGCCTCTACCGCAGTCCAAAGTCGTGCGCTTGAGAAATCCAGCCTTGATCCACATCTTCGTCAACATAGCCTCCTTGATGGCGTGCGCTTTCAACGATCCGCGAGCTTCATGGCACAAGTGCCGGGATCGTGAGAAGAGTCGTTCCACGGAGACACTTGTTCCCGGGATGGCGAGAAAGTCGCGCGCCGCGTTTCTTGGATGAGAGCGAGATGGGTCGTGTCAGGTTTCTCTCCATTGGTGCCGTCGAGAAGGCGATTCGATGCCTTGCGAGAGCGGGATGCCGCTGAGCCCAGGGTCTGATCATGAGCCATAGTGGTGGGAGGAAATCAAAATTTCTGACGCGTCAGGTCACTGACTGTCACATTTTATAACCAGGGCACAGGGTATGCAGATGTTGAGCTGTTGAATAGTTGGTTCCGAGAGCGCCCGAGTAAAAGTGAGATTGTGAAGAGCATAAAGGACGAGCACCGCCACCAAATCGGCCTTCAATTTGAACGCCACACCAGTTCCACGACTCAGGGTATTTTTGAATCGTATAAACCATGTATAAACGGTTGTCTTACCGTGTACTCCCCTGGCCACATTAAACGGAAACAGAAACGGTTATTACCGTGTATAAACGTTTGCACACGGAAACGGTTGGAGCCTTAAAATGATCCGTAACTTAATCTTAAGTATCGACAAAACAGAAGGCGACATACGTGCTACCATACTGGAGAGCATATGAGCCCTCGAACTCATGGATGGGTAGAAACCTGAACTCACCCAACTGACGTCGGCAAGCGACTTCAACTGGTCGGTTATCTTGGGGATTGCGGTTGCGATAATCTTTGCAATCGACGATCAGCACATTGATTGTCGGAGGCAATCATTTGCCATTACGGTAATATCCTGGGGGCAGGGAAAAGGAGAGGAGGACAGTGTGGAGTGGGTGGGTGGACGGGAAGGATGAAGGTCAGTTAATGCCAGCAAAATATTTGATAGACACGCACAAGTGCGACCAGGAAAACTGAAAGGCAAAGGGAAATCATGAGGAGGCCCAACTTCAGCCCATGGGGATAGTCGTCCTCGTTTCCCGGAGCTTTCTCTTTTTCATCGGAGGCGTAGGAATTGAGGGTCTCCCCTTCATTATTCGAGGTGGCGTGAAGAGACATGGAGTCTGCACACGGTCCCGATTACTTACCATGCTCGCTCTCCACCTCATAATCACACCACTTTTCATGCCATTGATTGATCCTGAATCCCCGGGAGTTCGAAGCTCGGATTTTGGTCAGGTACATCTTCATTATATAATGGGATCGAACGAAACTACGTAACTATTTTGATTTAGAAACCGGATCTGTGAGAGCTTCAACTGGGAAACCAGCCTTCTCCGGCCCTACGTCAAGGCAGCTCGAATACGAATGCATCCAACCTATAATTAGGGTCGTCCACAGTAGCCCTTTTTTCCGCCCTTTTTCCCTCCCTTTTTGAGATTGGCCCGTTCTTGGCCGGGGTTTTTTTTCCCCCTTTTCCATAAGATGTGTAAAAAAAAAAAAGGGGGGGGGGGGGGGGAACGGGCCCCTCCGGGAAAAGGGGGTTGAAAACTACAAAAAAAAAAAGGTGCAAGAAAGGGCAGAAAAAAGGGCTACTGTGAAACCCCCCGCTTGCGGCCCCCTTTTTTGCTCCCTTTGTGCTCCCCTTTTTGGTTCATTTTCTGAATCCCGCGTCTTTCCTGTGGAGATAGAAGAGCTCCTGGCTCCCAGGACATTTGACAACCCTTTGGAGACCTTCGAGTCGTTGTCCTTCTCGGTCGATTTCTCCGTCTCAGCTCCCGTCCAATTCTAGCTGTTTACAGTCACCTCTGTCGTAACCCATATCTGTCATAACCCATAGATTCTCAGGCCCACCGGGGCCGTTCCCACTCAAATCGTTGGTTCGGGGTATTGTCGAAATCGATGGTCCTGATGGCTCCAAAATGTGAACTAGACAAGAACTTGATCCAGCTTCATTTTTCGCATATTATATAGACCTGGGTCTCCCAGCGTAGATTGTGAATTCCGTCATTTTTCCACTCGCTTTTCTTTGGTGCGAAAGTACTAGGACGCCTTTCGGAGAGGCGATGCAAGCCCCAGTAGTTCATATTGTCCGTGTCTGGCACTGTCACAGAGCAAAATGTGAAGAGAAATTTTTACAAAAAGCGGAAAACCGGTTGGTTGAGCAAGGTAGGTAAGTGACGGCTCGGTTCAATGTCATGGCACATCGCTGTTTTCAAGGATACAGCCCGACAGTGGACCCGTTGCTGTTCCCCGCTGGGGCTGTGTGTCATCCTGCATATATTCTGCGGCACAACAGACGTTTACTTGGACAGAACAAGTTTCACATTTAGAAACAAGCTGCAACCTCGCCCTGCAAGTCCGACGCCCTTCAATCATGTACTCGCTGGAAGAGCAACATTAACCGTTCCCTAAATTGCGTATCGGATTGGACTCGCTGACCATCGCTTTGCAGGCGAACTCCTCTGCGAGCGAGATCCTTTTACCTTCGCCAGGTGATGCTATTAATCGGAGGACCAAACACAGTACTTTACTTGGAGGTCCAAGTCACCAGATTCATTAATGCTCAATGTGTGGAGGATGCAACGGAAAGATATTATGTTTAGAAGGTCGTGAAATGTGCCATGAATTTCACCAGCTTGTTGTAGTTAGTGTATGGCGAGAGCGTTACTTTTTTTGAAGGTACATACATAATCCAGCCTGGGTCCTTCTTGGGTAATCAAGCCGCCATCACCGAGACGCGCATGATCCGCCCGGCGCGCTTACTCAGCCCGAGTTGAACTTACTCAGATGTTTGGAGGGTTCCAGTATACAGTCGGTTGGCTCATAATCCATAGGATCTGGGATCCACCAAACCACCCATTTACACTGTAAAAGTGTGTTCATAATGCATCGGATTTGGACGGATTTTCAGGGAACGGACTCTATGCATTATCAGCCAACCGACTGTATTTCAAAGTTGTAGAGAATAAAATTCATGAACTGTGTCCGGAGGAACATTTCCCAATAGTCCTCGGGATTCTTGTTGATGGTCAGTTGACGAAGAAAAGGATTGTCCACAGGGGGACGGAGGTGGTGTTCAGGTTCGTGGGGAAGAATAATCAGTGCAATAAGAATAAGGCTCAACTCAACTCGATGTGGGATGAAAAACTCAGGTGCGCGTGGGTCAGAATCAAAGTAAGTCAATTGTAGTGGTGGTAGGAAGGAAGGAGAGGCAATACATGATGGGATGGCTGCCCACGTGCTCGTGCGACACCAGATCCCACAAGCGAAATGTGGGAATGTACTACATGAAACGTGGAAGCGTGCGTAAAGTGGCCATTATAGACCCCTGTGCTAAATCACCTCCTCAGTGCGCTGCACACCGGGAGACACGCAAAGAGGTGCAGTGGCCTGCTCAGCGTCGAAATGGGTGCCCGGTCCCTTCGAAATCGATCCCCAGCGCGATCTGAGCGAGCACGGGCGTCGGAGATAATCTTCGTGTGGGGAGGGAGGATGGAGCGAAAAGGGTTGAAGAAGCAATAACATACAGTAAGTAGTATAATACCGAACCTGACCGTGTCTCAACACCAAAGTGCGCGATGTCCGAGAGTGTGGGAATTGATCAGCTTGTGCAATGCGGATGGACTTCGACGCGCAGCTGCATGGGATAGCTGAGGTGGAAATAGTGGATGGAACTCGTTCAGGGAGAAAAGGAGTAAGAAAGACGCGGGGAAAGAATCAAACAAAATCTGGACGCGCTGTGTGGGTATATTTCGCTGGCACGTGCAATCGGTCCGATGCCCGAAGGCGAAGCATGAAGGCGATGAGCGCGTCGAGTCGCACTTTTACGCGAAGAGGGAATAGGGTGTTTCAGATATCCTATTTCGAACCCAACTTCAACCCCGATTTCAAGCCCAACTTGGTGCCAACTTCGGACACAACTTTTCCCCATTTGCTACAATGAGTGGGGGAAGTTGGAGCATGAAGTTGGGGTCGAAGTTAAATCGTGGTCCGGAGCACGATTTGACATCCAACTTCGGAATCCGAACTATTTCGTGTTCCAACTTCGCGCGAAGTTGGGCTCAAAGTTGGGCCCAAAGTTGGGCTCAAAATCGGATATTTGAAACACCCTAATGAAATTTGCGGCAGTGGGAGAAGAATCTCAGGCAAGACCCGTCCCACCGTGGCAGCGTTGCCATAGGCTCCTTCGTGGCCATTTTACAAAATCATCGCGGTGGCGTCCTGCCGAAGCGAGGAAGCGGGGATTCGGTGTATGTAGAAAGGAAACAAAAACACTGCCGCCCGAGAAGATCGTTGGTTCCTGATTACTTAAAGAAGTCCTCGATCTAGACGCAATGGCGATGGGATACGATGACAAGTCTCAAGAACAATACAGCGGTTACGAGAAAGAATCTGCACGTTCTACCGTCCACAAACGGAAAGGCAAGATTAGCTTACAACTTGAACCCACCCACCCAGTAACCTCCAAACATTTTCTGGGGTCGTAAATCGCCTGGATTATCCTCAATTCATCCAAGTTCTCCTTCCCCACGCCACCCATGACATCCTGAGTCCCCAGGGCATAGTTGAGGTAGATGAACCGGTTCAGCACTCCGCGCTGTACTGCTGTTTCCCGCGCCCACCAAAGATATTCGTCTACCGCAGCTTTCAAAACGACGTCGTCTGCGGGGTCTTGCCAGGTCACTATTGCGCAATAAACTTGATGTGCCGCCCTACGGTCAGCAGCGAAGGAGATCGTGATATGAAATACGCACGTATGAGGTCCCCGCTTTCGGCTGACAAGCCTGATGGGTTCCCTCCGTTGCGCGATCCTGCAGCGGCGAGCCCCGCATTGATGGGTTGGAAGGACACCGCCCATGAGAAGCCCGCGCGCGCCCGGTACGGATCGAACATCTCCGCACCCTTATTGAAAAGATCCAACAACATCTGTGCATCAGGTACAAGGGTCAGAGAGATCCAGCGCGCGCGCGAGCCGTCGGGCGAGGTGTCCTGTAACTCGTCGGTAATATTGAGGAGGTCCGTCACCCGCAGGGTGCTCTGGAGCGGTTTGAATGACTGAAGGGGTGCGAACAGCGGCGGGAACATTGTCGGCTCGAGGTAGTTGACCACCACCCAGATGTAGTGGTCCTGCGTGTGTGTGTCCCATCCCATTAGAATCGCGGCCATGCCTTTCGGATCTTGCGCGAGGTTTGGAAGGAGGTCCACGAGGAAGTGGAGAATGGGAGGAGCGTCGGAGACGGGGAGATAGAGTGAGCCGCCCCACATGAGGCCGACCGGGTAGGTAATCATATCAAAGCGGACCACGATGCCGAAATTGGTGCTGCCGTATTTCAGAGCCCAGTAGAGGTCTGGGAGCGACGCTTCGTTGACATTTGAGATGGCACCGTCAGCCAAAACCACGAGATAGTTCACGACACTGACGCTTCCGAGGCCGTGTTCGATGGATAGAAAAGAGATCCCGCCTGTACCCAAAAGCTCTTGAGCGAACATCGGCCGAGGGACAGAAAGGGACGCACCACCGCCTAAAAACCCGCCGACCCCGACATTCGACACCCTCCCGCCGACTGTGGTTAAGTTGTACGGTGCTAGAGCTTCATATACTTCCCTCCAAACACAGCCAGAGCCGAAGGAGACGATCCCCTCATCCTCATGAACAGATACGGTGTTGAGACTTCCAAGGTCGATAGTGAATCCGGCGGGTCCCACGTTGGATCCTCCCCAGCTCATATGCCCGCCTATGTTGTGTATTAAGATGTTCGAAACTGAGCAATATATTAACACTCACCCGATTTAACCGCAAAAGTGCATCGGTTTTCTGTGGCAATTTGAACGATGAGCGATACATCATCGGCAGACTCAGGAGCGACGCGGCAAGCAGGTTCCATCTCCCTCTGCTGGGCGGAGTAGTAGCCAAGTTGCTGTGCCTCGTACGTATCATCTCCGGGGAAGGAGGTCTTGGTGGGAAGTGCGGAGTTCAAAATCGTGCACTGAAAACGCGTTGAGAGGCGAGGATGGGGGCGTATCAGACGTGAAGATACTCACACACAAGGACGAAACGGGCGCGGTCGCGTTCAGGACCGACGGGAGGAAGAAACCACCCTTCTCTAATAGAGTATCATCTGCGAGTGCCACAACAAATGTGGAAGCGAGGGTGATCCAGGAGTGAAATAACATCGAATGGAGGAATCTACGATGTCGGGGCCACTCGAAGAGCCTTTATATCCTTCCACGGGCAAATATGCGGCGCGATGGTAAACTGGCTCGACAACTCAGCTCCCGACACTCGAGACGTAAAAACGGTGATGAAGTGCCTCGACGCGTTCGTCAGGGCGCGCGCTCTTCAGCCAGCACAGATCCGGTGGAGCTTGAAGGGATGTATTCCCTTGTCATAACATGTAGAAGCTGATCTGGAAACAGAAGGCTCATCGGGGCTAAAAGCGGGTACTACGCAAGTCCGATCGATACATACTGTACTATTACGACCGAATGTTCAGGTGACAGGTGACGCTGATAGTACGTACCTCGCTCCGCTGGGGTCGGATCGCGGGGCTCGCATGCAATCTCGGTGTTTGAATTTCACCGGCCAATGGCGTTAGGTAGGTGTAGAAAACGGAGAGGGTACTTAGTCTCTCGTAGACAGACGCTTCAACGTGAAGCTCATACTTCGAAGTTGAGGGTTTTATCGGCTCTTACGTACCAACATCGGCCCTACTCGGATCTTGGCTTACTTCCCGGATGAAGGGCCGTACACTCCGCGGGAGTCTACAGGGACCGTCAACGTCCGTGGTATAGCGTCACGATAACGACTCACGAACCACTGGCCCTTTTCGCAGTGGTAGCCTCTGACGTCGGACGAAGCGTACGAAGTGAGTTACGTGTACCATTGCCCGCCTTCTAGGGTGATTTTAGTCATCCCAGCGCACGCACTACCTTCAGAGCGAGGCTATATCCCCATGTTCAAGTTCCCCCGCAATCTAAGCTCGAGAGCCATGCCATCCCTCCTTGACAGCGTGACTCTGTTGGCGGCACTGTGCTGCGCAGGAGCATGCTACGCTCTGTATCATCATGTGCGAGCCTCGAAATCACCACTGCCCCCAGGGCCGCGGGGGCTCCCTCTCGTAGGAAATCTGTTTGACGCTCCCGCGACCTTTCAGTGGAAAGTGTTCAAGGAATGGAGCAAAAAATACAGTGTGTGATTTCGATGATTCCTGCCTCCCTCTGTAACACTGTTCCCTGCCTAAGATTCTGATATCATCCACCTTGATCTCGCGGGGACACCGCTGATTATCCTTTGTTCATATGAAGCGACCGACACCCTCCTCGAGAAGCGCTCTTCGATGTACTCGGATAGGTGAGTTTTCCACCCAGGACCTAAGCAAACCATAACTCGCGAGAACTGTTAGACCGTCCCTTCCCATGATTATGGACCTGATGGGCTGGGATTATAACATCGGCATGTCGTTTGCCTCCGTCGTGATAAGTCTTGACCTGTGGCCCAGCATTCATGAAATACGGTATGCATGGCTGCGTGCCCTCTCCTTGTCTGATTAGCGTACGAATTGTGTCCAACAACGAATATAGGCGAGGAATGGTGAGCAGCCGAAGCGACGAGTTGTGCTCGATATTGATCAATCTGATGCCAGGCGAACACATCGACGTCTGTTCAACCAGGCATTCCATGCGAAAGCGGCGGAGAAATACCAACCGCAGCAATTCGAAGCGACTCTAGCACTCCTCAAGCGCTTACTGCACACCTCGGACGGATTTTCGGAACATTTCAGACTGTAAGTGCGCGCCATTTAAGTGTCCAGCGGCTCAGGATTCACACGCAGCATGACGGGCGAGCTCATAATGTCCGTGGCATACGGAATCGACGTGCTTCCCTCCGACGACCCGTACATTACCGTGGCGGAGGAGGCCATACATACGTTATCGGTGGCAAATATACCCAGGAAATATCTCGTCGTGAGTTTCATCCCGGTAAACAAACTCCATGTGAGGTTGACGGTACCAGGACGAGTTCCCAATTTTGAAGCACGTACCAAACTGGTTCCCGGGTGCGGGGTTCAAGCGCCAAGCGGCGGAGTGGAGAAAGCTGGCCCGTGCCATGATGGAGACGCCATTCGCCGAAACGAAACGCCAGATGGTGCATCACTTGTATCCCTTCTGCTAATGCGATCATTCTGAACACCAAAACCAGGAATCTGGCATAGCCCGGGCGTCGTTCACCTCCGATAGCTTAAACCACCTCAAAGAGTCCGCCTCTGTTTATTACGCGGAACCACACGTCAAGGCAACAGCTGGGTCGATGTTCATAGGCGGCGCAGACACCACAGTATCCGCCCTCCGCACTTTCATCCTCGCTATGCTCGCCAACCCCGACGCGCAAAGGCAAGCCCAGGCGGAGATTGATTTTGTTACGGGTCGGAAATACTTGCCCAGCTTTGATGATCGGGACGCCTTGCTGTACGTCTCTGCGCTCGTTAAAGAGGTCCTTCGGTGGGAGAATGTGGCGCCGTTTGGTGTGTGTCCTTGCCCCCGCAATACTCACTGCTCACATACTGCTTCTCAGCGCTTCCCCACTTTTTGACGACCGAGGACGAGTATCATGGGTACAGGCTTCCTGCGGGCTCGATTGTCATCGGAAACACTTGGTCAGCCATTTACTCGCGCGCACGGTACCTGATATTAAGCAGTCTTGTCTGTTCCGATCCAGGGGCATTTTGCACGACGAGGTACTTGCCCTTCCCCGCGTTTTTCGTTCACTTCAACATTTGCAGGACACATATCCCGATCCACACACGTTCAACCCGGAACGATTCCTGCTTGATGGGAAGCCCAACCCCGCCGTGAGGGATCCGGACGCCGCCTTTGGCTTCGGCAGGAGGTAGGATATGTATTTTCTGCGATAAACATAAGGGCTTATAATACGCAACACAGATTCTGCCCGGGGCGCCACATGGCTGTCTCGTCGTTGTGGATCTCTGTCGTGTCTATCCTCGCGACCTTTGATATAAAGAAGGCCGTGGACGACTCGGGCAACGTAATCGAGCCATCTTATGAATATTTGTCAGGTGCATTATGGTATGGCGAAAGAATCCGGAAGCGTGGGCTCATTTTGGCCTTTTCAGCACACCGCTTCCGTTCAAGTGCGCTATCACGCCTCGGTCGAAGGAGGCGGTTGCGCTTATTGTGGGCGGAGAGATTGGGGCGTAGAAATAACATCATATACGTTTCAATGGCTGGTGATGGGACTCTGGATTCGTATAAGATGTGCTTACAGTGTAGCCGCAGCTGTTGCGACGACCCCGGTCCAATTCAGCGCACCTGCGCCTCAGATCTGCGAGTGCCGTTTAGTTAAATTGTGCACGGAGATCGGAGTGAGTAAGGTATAAATGGAAAATGTGTGGACTTGCGCTCCGGCGGTGGAATTAAATCCCATGGGGCAGAGGCCCTTTAGTCGAGACGGCCGCGAGCAAGGATCGATGCTGAATGATTGTTGACTCTGAGCGGACCTCAATTATTAATTGAAAGTAAATTCAAAGATCCAGTGGGCGTGCAGGAGGACGGGCGGTGGGTTCCTAGCCTGTGCCAGTCACCGAGTTCCGTCCAGGGCAGGCGGAGAACAGCCCCCCGCAAGGGGACTTTGACAGGAATCGAGTGGGCAGAGAGATTTTGACGAGGGTTGATCGGCTGGATTATAATATCTTTTGGCCGTGGAGCCCGTGTTGAGGGCTGTAAAGAGAGCACTGCTTGAAGGTTTGGGACAGCGCTCATTGTGGGTGCAACCACGCAGCGCGCGAGAAGAGTCCCGTCCGCACAGAAACTGGGATGGGGGCTATTCTGGTCTCGCGCGGAAGAGACGGGGAGCATGAGACGCGCACGGAACAGACGTGGAATCATGAACCAGAGACCCGCTCCTAGAATTATCGAGGGAGGGTTTACCATTCTCAGGGCGGTGAACCAGACGATTTGTGAGAACACGTACGTATGGAGTCTTCTGAACTGGAAGCTCCCACGGAAATTGGGGAGGAGAGCATAAGTTCAGAGATGGATTCTATTTGAATTTGGATGCTTGAACACGGGGATATCGCCCCCCGTCCTTCGCGTTCATCAGAAAAAGCCGAGTCTGTCCCGGCAGGAATAGTAGACCGTCCGGGACATTGACGCCGTGCTTCGCCCGGCCAATTTTGAATTGATCATCGTTGCCATTCGCCTACCTGTCAGGAGCATCAAGATCTTGTTTACCGGGGAGAGTGACATTCCGCGAGCGTTTTGTTTGAATTGGGACGCAGGGATATGAATCTGAGCGGTGCCGCGGAGCGGGGGGGCTTATAAATGGCGAATATGGGCCAGTCCGAGCGGTGCATTAGGTTATGGCGGACGAAACGCTGAATCCGGTATTCGTCTCGAGAGTATTAATATTCTTAGCAGGAGCCCGTGGTTCGGGGTTCAGGATTCCGCGGCCGTGGCACCGATGGAGTGGAGTGAACACCGACCGAGGTCCGGCGCGAGAGCCTCAAAGTACTGCCAGTTTACAAAGGATCGAACCGGGAAGGGAGAAAAGCATAGTTGCAATGTGAGCGGGAGTAATAGATAGACCCGCCGCTGGAAAGTCCGCTGGCGGCCTCCGATGGCTACCAGTGAGTGTCGGCGGCAATTGGGAGGTTGTACACATGGTGTTAGGAGTGCTTTCAACCAGGGCGAAGAAACTCTGTGCCTAAAATCACGACACAGCGTCCACTCCGTCGGTGACACGGAATGACTAGCACACAGGCTCGACGCAGCAGGCCACAGAAACAGGAGAGATTGTGTGTATGCCCCAGGTGCTCCCAGACGAGAATCGAGTGCACCACCCGCGTGTCCCCGCACAACTGCCACATAAAGGCAAGGAACCTGTTAAATTCCCTGCAACACTAATGGAATCCTCTCCGACCTCAGCCACAGGATCACGAGGAAACGAATGCATAGAACTGGAACGCACCGTTAGGTGAGAATGAGTCCAGCTTTGATCCCAAAATAACCACGGAAGGAAACCTCACGGACACCTTCAGAATTTTCTGGGGCGGACGAGCGGCCCAGCAGCCCCAAATAAACATATCAGCCCTGAACCCGATGAAGAGGAGATCGTCGCCTACCCGGATGGGTCAGCGATAAACAATGGGAAAGAAGACGCTGTGGCTGTGCCAGGAATCCACATTGGGTTGTTTGTAGTTAGTTATCATCACCACGGGTCTCTGTTTTCCATCGTCTAGTCTAGTTTTGTGGCCCAAGGCGCTCTCTCGCGTTCCCACAGCGCATCTCAGCAGAGTCAGACTCATTCCCGCTAGCAGAGACCCCGAGAGGTCTCCAACGCCCAGGCGGGAGCAGGGATTTACTACGGGCCGAACGACGGTCGCAATAGGGCGATTAAAGTGCCCTCCGAATTTATGCCTTCCAACAATGTGGGGGAGATTCTAGGGATAACAGAGACCGTCGAGTCGAACCCGAGGGACGTCCCCCTAAAAATCATCGGCGACTCGAAAACATCTATCGATGGACTCACAAAACATCTCCGAAACTGGGAAGATGACGGCTTCAAACCGGTTAAGAATGGCCACCTCTTCCAGGTCACAGTAGCGCGACTCCGCGAACGCAAGGCTCCAACGACATTCCCGTGGGTGGAAGGCCACCCTGGAGTCGAAGGAAACGAAGGAGCCGACCGACTCACTGCCGAAGGATGCACGAAACCCAAGGGGGCTGACTTCGTTGATATGCACATTGACCGCCAGTACCTCCTACCGGGCGCAAAATTAGCATCTATGACCCAGTCAGCGGCCTAGAAAATTATACGGCAAGATAAGATCGACACCCCGAACTACCAGGCCTCCCTCGACCGATACGAGACCGTGAGGAATATGGTGCATGCGCAAGACGTGGCGATGGACCTCAAAGGAGAAACACCGTCAGCGCCGCCAGATCTGGAAAGGAACCAAACACAAGGACCTGTCCGGGAGCATCAAGTTCTTCCTATGGATGCTCATTCATGACGGTCACAAGGTCGGAAAGCACTGGCGGAAAATTCGATAAATGCGAAGTTGAGGAGACAATGAACCACATACTCACGGAATGCAAGGAAAACAGGCAGAAACAAGTCTGGGACTTAGCAAGTGAGCTGTGGATCAAGAGAACCAAAAAACCACTGCACCCGCTAATTGGAGAAATTATGGCGTGTGGTGTTGTCAAACCCGGATCCAAACCCTGATCAGTCGACAAAGGCACATCGCGCCTGCACCGAATAATTGTCCCCGCCTAATCTGGCGTCGCAGAAATGAGAGACGGATACAGGGACGTCACCTGGCCTCTGAACTTGAGATCTACCTGAGGTGGAAACGAGGCATGAACATACCCTTGGCACTCGACTGCCAGATGACCAACAAGACCCGTTACGAGAAGAAGGCGGTCCCCGAGTCGCTCGTGCTCAAGACCTGGGGCGGAGTTATTCACGACTAGTGATGTGCTGGCTTGGCTTGGCCCGCAAACTATGGCTTAGGCCTGGCTTCAGAAATCCCAAACCAGAGCCAAAGCCAGGGATCCTGGCTTGGCTTGGCTTGGCCCTGGCTTGAGCCACATCAGGAAAATCTGAAGTTGCTAGATAGACCTAGATAGACCCATATAATGCTGATAGATGCTATAGCAAACCGACGTCTATGATACACAGGGTGGAGGGGTGGTTTCCACCACATAGACCACCATAGACAGCACCCGGTCTATCATAGTTGCATAGACACGATAGCCAGCATAGACATTATAGTTCTCAAAGTTCTCAAAGGATGTGCAAGAATTTAAAGCAACAAATTATATTCCATATGATGGTACTATATAAGACAATGTACGATAGTATAAAAGCAGCCCAGTGCACAGCTCTCTGTAGATCTCGGAGGTCTTGAAAGATAGGAAAAAATGGTAATTCGAGTTTGAAGTTGGTTGAGCGATGGCTTGACCAGAAAAACGGAGGGAGTAAAACTCGGATGTTTGCGGAGAGGTTTGAAACTGTTAGCAGAAATAAGACCCAGGGATCTTGATGGGAGGAAAGACACAAAGTGGAGCAGTCAAATCACGCCAACTTGAAGTGTCTTGAAGTTTTGGTCTTGTGTGGGATACATAAAGCCATCAGGAAATTAACCGTATATCTAGATGACCGAGGCAGCGAGGCAGCAGAAACAACGAAACAAGGACAGCAGTCTAAGCAAGTGGTAGTGGTTTGCAGGGGCTTGGCCCAAATGGCTTGAGAAAAGCCGCTCGGAAGATGGCGAGATGGAGCCTGTCTTGATGCTACTGTACTATTTCGACCATAGGTTCAGGTGACGGGTGACGGAGGGTCGTGAACTGAACCTATTTGGTACCAGTGACGGTGACAGTCGAGTTTTCAGGCCCAAATAGGCTCAAAAACACCAAAATCTTATCTCCGGCATTCGCCGGACTGCCTTTTATGGGAATTTTGATGTGATTGCCGAGGAATGAACTTAGGAAAAATGAACTTGATAGGTGACGGGTGACATGGCGTGAACCTATGGTCGAAATAGTACAGTAATCTCCAAAATGAGCCACAGGAGATGGGCAGTGACAAAGGGATAGCTTGCGTCTGCGTTTTGAGATGGCCAGGCTGCAAGGATGCGGGATATAGAGGCAGGGAAAGAGCCATAGGGTGATGTGCGATGGGGGAGAGCAAGGAACAAGTGACCAAACAAAGGACCAAAGAGAAAACGACGCGCGTCGTGATGGCGGAGTTTGAAAGTTTCGATCAAAAGCACGGACTCCATATCTGGCTTACCGCCCGAATCCGCATCATTTGAAATATAGCGTAAGTGGCAAGCCCCCAATTAAAGAGTGTTGAATTTTCGTGGCCAATTGTCTTCCCAGCTCATCAAGCTGCAAGAAACAGTGACTTACCCTGCTTAAACTCCGATGTCACTGCCCGGACAGGCTCAAGATCAAGACATTTGCGCTCAATTTGCACTGGTTGCACCGGCTGTGGTGCAAAAGATAAGTTGCTCAAGATTTCAATCCAATGATAAGCATATTCCAATTTTTTTTCTGGACAGATATTAACATTAAACTGAGAAACAACCATAGACTACGATAGTAGAGATGACAAATATATAACCCTTCATAGACCCTCACAGACAATCATAGATAGTCCAGAGGCTTTGAAGACCACCATAGACCATGGTAGCCCCCCATAACCGCCACTTGCACTTCATAGCATTTCAGATTTTCCTGATGCATGGCTTACACCGAATAATACACAACTCTGTTTTTGATGTTTGATACCTCCTATGGGTTATCTGTGAGTTGTCCTTTCTCAGTGGAGTGTTTTCACTTACTCAACAGTGTGAATTTCAGAGCCATAATGGCAAACTTTGAGCAAAAAAAAAAGTAGGTATTGATTGGTGTCTTGACAATGTATCATCAGAATAACCTGAATGGATTATTCATGAATCAGTGAGTGGAATATCAGATACAGACAAATAACCACTCAAAAGAATATTTTCTCCAGAAAATAATGCTCTGAACGCAGCTTAGACCTCCTGTACTCAAGCCCTGGCTTGATGGCCTGGCTTGGCTTGGAAAATCTGAAGCAAGAAGCCTAAGCCAGCCCAAGCCTGCCCTGTGGCCTGGCCTGGCTTGGCTGGCCGGGCTTCTGGCTTGAAGCCTGAGCCAGCACATCACTATTCACGACAATGACAAGCTCAACACATATTGGACACGGGAGCCCCAGGTTTTAGTGGGTATTGTGTGATAGGCTGGCCTGGAGCCTCCAACCTGGAGTCCCACACGACATGCCCGGTGCGCCGGGCATAAGTGAATAAAATAAATTCGTTTCCTGGGGTGGTATTAGATCGGTTCTCTTGGGAGCTGCTTAGGCAGCGAAGAGAAAGCACAAAAGTATATTTATTGTATCATGCTACCTACGAATGCCATTTTCGTCCCACATATAGAGTATTAACCGTTCTTTAATATTTCGCTTGTTCAGCGGTGCTCATCAATTTGTACCTGTTGGTCCTTTCTCCATATAGCTTGACTGCTCTTGGCTCTGTCTCCTGCCGTCCCCTTGTGCAATCTCTTTCATCTGTGCTTCTCCCGAACTTCTTTCTGCTTCAAGTGAATTCATTCCCTTTTTTCGTTGGCACTGGACTACGAAATGGTCCCATGGGCTGCTACAGACCACACTTTTTATTTTTTTTCTCTGTGTTGCGCTACTTTGTCTTTCTTGTTTCGCAAGCTGGCTATTAACCGTTTGTTAATGATTTCCTTGCTTGGCTGTGCTATGTTCCCCATTCAGGCTTTTCTCCATTTTCCCGCCTCCCCTCTTGTGGTTGAGGTCCTTCAGTCTTGCCCCATTATTCTGTCAGGTGCTTGTTCACTTTTTCAGCTCGCAGCATACTTCTCACTGTGCCGCAGTTATTTCTCTCACTGTGCCGCAACACCACTCAATTTCTCTAGCTTTTGATGCCTCAGCTGACCAGACTCGCAGCAAACTTCTCACTGCAGCTGTATCACCGTGGCGCAGATAAAAGACCAGCCTCCTCCCCCCTCACCCATCACTGCTTTTGGCTGCTCTCCCTTTAATTTTACGCACCACGTCTCACTTGAGATCCTGGGTTTCTCATCTGCTGAATCCTTGCTGTCAATTAATCATCTTGCTCCGCGCATTCTGTTCTTCTGGCTGGTCGACCGTGTGAATCAGCTGGATCATTTCAAGCCAAAATGTGGTTCCTTAAGACCTCAAATACCGTCAAAATCCCGCAAAATTCTTCAAGGGCAAGTCCAGGGGGCCACTCTGATTTCTTCTTTGCGTCGCTGCTAGTGAATTGCTTGAATCTCGACGGCTGAGATCCGGCTCGGGAATGCTCCCATCGCCAAAGCAATGTGCTCCCACCGCCCTTTGTCTGGATTCTGGAAAAGTGAGTTTTTCCTTAAATCCCTACTTCGCGGTTGCAATCTCATTCGCAATCCGCAACTGGATCCGGAGAGTTTTCTGTATGGAATCCTCACATCCTCATTCTTTGTCAAACCATGCATGACCCCCTTTCTGGCCTCTTTCCCTCCCTGTGGTCGTTAAATTTGACTCTCTTCTGAGGCAAACAGTCAAAATCATTGTGGTATCTCTTGGATTCTGGGAGACAGCTGCAAACTGCCTGCCTTGAGGGTCAGACCATTCCATGGCATATATTCTGGATACTTTTCCGATACTATTCACCCAATTCAACTTAGTAATTTCATTCTCATTTATTTTGCAGGCTGCCGGAGCGAAGTGGCGGCGCGTCTTGTGTACGAGAAACAAAAACGAAAATGAATCAATTGCAATGCCGGATGATGGCCGGGGATAACAACCTCATAGGTCACACCATCGTCACGGCGCTGCCTTGGCGCTCGCCAATCACCCATCAAACGATGGCGCAATCATGCCAAGCCCATGCCCGAAGTTCCGACTCGGAGTCAGGCTCGGAATCCATCGAGGACCTCCCGCTCTCCCCACCTTCGTTCAAAAAATTCAGAGAAAAGTGACATTATATATGTATACCGGAACCCACGGCCATCAACCGGCATCTCAATACCTTCATTTTCGTTTTCGTTTCTCATATATACCCCTGGACCAGTGGGCTTCAGCTCTCCACCAAATTTCAGTGGATTCCACTGGAGGATGCTGAAAATCGCTGGACGTATTTCATGTCCAAGCTATTTGTTGGAATACGGATTTGGCAAACAACATCGGTCCTGAGCCATTGCAACTGGGAGCCAAGGTTCTGCCACGATAAACTCATGCCCGAGATGGCTCCTGTAAAGTATATAAACCAAATGTAGAGTAACCATTCTTTAAGATTTTGCTCGTTTGGCAGTGCTAATCAATTTCTACCTGTTAGTTCCTTTCTCCATATACCTTGACTGGTCTTGGCTCTGTCTCCTGCTCTGCTTGCGCCGATCTTTAACGAAATGCTCGTTCGGCGGTGCAATTACCCCATTTATCTCCATCTCCTTTGGGCTTTCCTCTGGGTTCGTCCTGAAGGGTGCTTATCCTTCCCCCATTTGTGGAAGTTTTTCAGCTGACCACCCTTCTTGCAATCCGCAGAGGCACACAGATGCCTGCAGCGAATTTCTCACTGTGCCGCCGTTAATTTCTCACTGCGCCTCCACATCTTCACACTACGGCCATGTCACCGAGGCATAGATAAATAAGCACTCTCGCCTACAACCACTTTCTATCCCCGCCTTCAATCTCTCTTTACACCCCACCATCAATTCTTCAAGTTGGCCTGATCTGGCACTCTTCAGACTTTGAATGCTCACCTATGACTGGCGTGCTCCTTCCCGACTCAATTTCAATTCTTCTATACATGGCTCCCTCTGGGATGTGTTTACTCGAAATTCTCCCAGGCGTGGTGCTTTATCCCTCCATACAACCTCTGCTCGTTTCATGCTTCAAGACCATTAATTAATTAATTGTTCTTTAACAATTTGCTCATCTGGCAATGCAATTGCCCCATGTAGCTGTATCTCCATTGCCTTTCCGTCTCCTCTTGTCCTGCAGGTCCTGCCCACCTGCCCCATTTGTGTAGTAAGCCCATTCCAGTAGCAGCCGTTCCACTTCCTCAGCTGACCATCGCGCAGTTTTTTGCAGCATATTTCTCACTGTACCACGGTTAATTATTTCACTGTGCCACAACACCGCTCAATTTCTCTCACCATGGCCATATTCCCGTGGCTAGATAAAAGCCAATGTCGAGCCGTTTCCCATCACTGTCTTTTCCCCTCTTTCCTTGATTTTGTGTCCCCAAGCCTCGCTCAAACTCTTCAGGCTTTCTTCAGTTGTTCGCTCCCAAGTAATCATTTAACTACTCTCTGATTCAACTGTTCTTCCCTGGCTTGGTTGACGGGAAATTGTGGTTGGCTCTCGGAATAGGTCTGGATATACAACTGCCAAATTTTCTTCCCTATCCTCGTTCTGCTTTATCTTTCACAGCTGTATCACTGGAAGAATGTGTAATATTTTTCTCATCCAATATGCTTCAATTTACGCCAACTGGAAGTTATTTATCTCTTTTTTTCGTGGCTTCTTTGGGTTATTCTTATTCTCTTGGCCCGAATTTATTTCTCCTCAGCCTTTTCTTGGACCTTTAATCACTGGACAACTCTTGGTTGTCAATGTATTTGCTCTCCTCCTGCCTTGGATTCAACCCCATCAATCATGGATTTGTCCATGATCATTCAGATCAATGCTTGCGTCAAGGTCATGCTGGCATGCACTCGCCCCGTTTAGTGTGTTGTGGCAGGTTGTGGCCATGAAACATTATTCAAGCCCATCCAGTCATCCCTTCCCCTTGCCCTCATTTCCATGTTCAGCCACATCGCCCCGACGGAAGTTCAAGTTGCTCAGACAAAGTTCACTCAACCAGACCGAACAATGCTCAGGGCAGGACACTTTCCTTATAGGGTTAATGTTGTTCTGTAGTGTGGACTCCACACAGCTTCAGTTCAATTGTCCTTTCCACCATCTGCCGGAGCAGAGCGGCGGCCTATCTTGTGTTGTTTTGCATACTCCTTGGTCTCCGGCACGAGCCGATGCCGACCAATGCCGAACGGCCATGTTTCCAGCTCTGCCTATACTACTAAGCATGCCCGGCACGCGGCATCGGAGGGGCAATTCCAAAAATAGACTGATGAGAACGTGGCGCCTGAGCCGATCGGTGTAGGCCCCCGGTCACTACCATGTAACATTGTCCGGGACAGAGTAAAACTAGGGCCCAAAATGACCCTAACCTAGTCCGGGATATAGAGTAAAACAACGCCCACTGCAGACGCCGCACCCCCTGGGCGCAGCCTATCGTTGGACAGCGCATACCGCACCTGCCCCTGCACTTGCGGCAGCGTGCTTCCTCGCACGCCGGCAGCACACTCGCCTGGCATGCCTGCACAGGCACTGCTGCTGTGCAGGGGGCAGGGTGTTGTCGCCCACCGGAGGGGGGCACCACGCAGGCGGCAGGCTGTTGTTGCATGGGTGCTCCACAACGGGAAGCATGCGCCTCCAGTTGGGGACCCCGTTTACGTTCATGTGCGCAGCGGGCTGCCATACCCCACGCGGTAGTCGAACACTGCAGCACCCATGCTGCCTTGCTGGTAGTGCCCTGCATCCGCGAGCGAGCTCTTGTGCAGAGCTCCACTGTGCAGCCATCGGGGCGTGTATGCGGACCGGGCTGGGGCTGCGCTTCCGGCGGTGGGCCGTGGCGTGTGTACAACGACGGCGGCGTGTGATACAGCTGCGCCTGCGGGGCTGCTGCTGTGGGGCGGCCTCAAATGGCGTGTCACTGCGCTGCTTCGCCTGCATGTACTTGCGCATGAGCTTGGTCTCCGTGATCGCGTCGTGCTTAGTGCACGAGAGGACCTGGAGGGTGGCCTGCAAGAGCATGCACAGACGCTCGGCGGCATCCGCGTTGCTGTGTTCGGAGGCCTGGGAAGCAGGGATGTGAGATGTGGCAGAAAAGAGATGGAAAACAGGGACCTTCTCATACCACAAGTGCACCTCATGCAGCTCCTTCCGAGTGCCAATCCCCCACCTCGCAGTAGTGCACCTGGAACGTGATCGTGAGCGCGGCGTGCAGGGCAGTGATGATGAGGAGGAGGCGCATCGCCTTCACCTTCGCCTCAGCCTGGGCAAAGAAATCAGCAGAGTGCGGGTGAGAGATGGGGACACACACAGAGAGGATGGGGTAGATGTTGCAGATGAGGAAGTACCCCGAGAACGCGATGCCGACAAACACCTAACACAGGATCTCTGCGTACCTGTCTGCACCCGTCACAAAATACAACAACTGCGGCTTGCTATCCATCGCCCTTACACTCGTGAACAGCTATGGCATTGAGCTGCCCATCGTGCTGTGGCTTGCGCCACACTGCCTCAACAGTTAGAAAAGATCACATACAGAACTTAAAAAGGCTTACAATGTGCTTGGGTATAAAGAATCCAGTCACCAAGCTACATGCGAGTTGGGCCAGTAGAAGGGGAATAAGCAAGAGTGGAAGAACAGAATATCAACATGCCAATTTGGAGACATCCAGTGTTGAAGAAGCATGAATACCAGCGGGCCAAGCGGTGGGAGTCAGCCAGATGCCTGAGATTGAACCATGAAATCAGAACGGTTCAAGATGCCCTTACAATCGCAAGTCGAAGAACAATAAACCTGAGGAAACCTCACCAGATAAATCCTTCAGGAATAGGCCGGAAAAACTGGGGCTGCCCACTATGCCTTCGAGATCGAACAGTACTCGATTGCAACGATCCTGGGCAATGTGTTGAAACTGCGAAGATGTTGATCGACAGTATTACACCGAAATGGAACCCCACCGTACCCAATCTTGACTTCAGTGACGAGCTTACCCTGACGGATGAGGAGGTACAACTCAATGGAATGGAAATAGAGCCAGACCGGGTCATGACGTTCGACCCAAAATTCAGTTTTGTTGACATCGAGAGCGGATTCCGCATCTTTGCCTCTGAGGAATCACTTAATGAGGTCCCAGCTAGAAGGTATCAAATTCCTGGAGAAACACCAAGCACGGTGACATATTTTTTACACCCAATTATTCTCAATGCCGGTGAATTTGGGCCGAGGATTGAGTTGAAGATAATGAGGGTATCCAACGGTGCACAAGTCAGTATGAAACTGTCCATCACGTTTGATAGGGCCGAAACTCCATTGACATTTTCAACTGCACTCCTGGGCAGCCTGCTGCTGATATTGCACAACAGCGAGCGAAACATTCCCCTTCTCATCTGCACCTCATCCGAATACTTAGCACGAGTCTTGGTGAAGGAGAGGAAACATTACGAGAATGACCTCCTGGACGCTAACTTCCGAGTTTTGAAGGCCGTTGTGGCCATGTTGAATGAGAGAGTTGCGAGAACTCAATTCAAGAAGGTTTCCGAAAATCCGGCCAAGATTCTATCCCAAGAAATAGTACATCCAGTCGAGATAGACACTGGTGTAGACCTAATGTTTGAAAACCCGGGAATGATGTTGTCCCAGGGATCTCAAAGAGTGTTCACAAATATTATATGCTCCCTACGGGCAAAACCTTACTCAAAATTCACTTTTGTGAATCTCGGCCGTATTTGATGCGCTGTAGACAAGATATGCGGCTATACACCATCTGATTCAATGATTTGGAAATCGATATGATCCACCACTCTGCAACGACGCTTGCAGGAGTTTTACTGGAAATGTATTCATAACACCTTCAGAATGGGAAGTTTCTGGTCCCATGTTGAGCACCTGGAGCGAAATGGGACCTGCCAGGTGTGCGACACAATCGAGAGCTTAGAGCACATTGCACTGGAGTGCAACTCACCGGAACAGAAGTTAATTTGGGCCCTCTCGAAACAGCTATGGTTGAAAAAATATGATACTTGGCCAACCCTGAACTGGGGATTGATCTTGGGCTGCAACCTGGTGAAATTTAGGTCTCCGAGGGGCCGTGCGTTACCTGAAAAAGCGAGACTGTTTGCAATTTTAGTATCAGTGGATTGGCATCTCAGTTGGAACCTCCGCGTGAATTGTGTCATGAAAAATCAAGGTGCAAACCAGAGTCCAGCAAGCATCCACAACCAATGGCTTACCACCGTGAATTCGGCCTTACGACGCGACCGTATTCTCATGAACAAAATTAAATTTGGCCCACTTGCATTGAAGAAAGACATGGTGCTGAACACCTGGAGTGGTCTGCTTATGGATGAGGACGCTCTGCTGGATGATTGGACACTCACAGAGGGGGTTTTAGTGGGTATGTGGCCAATGAATGGTATAGGATAAATATTCTCGAAGGCCAGAGTCCCACACTGGTAAAAAATCGTGCGTAACAGCATTTCCTCCTGGACAAAACTCACCGGCATGACTGGCCCAAAACCAGCAACACAAGTGGACAGACTCAGAATGCTTCTGCAGACTTTCATCTCGTTATCCCAAATACTCCAAAAAAAAAAAAAAAAAAAAAAGGACAGAATATGACTGAAAAACACCGGTGGGTTTTGAGGAGAGCAACAAAAAAGGGTCAGCACTTGGTGGACAGATGAGGGAATGCAGAAGACTCCACGGATGGAGTAGGAGTCGACGAGAACCATGTCCAATGTGGACGATTGTTTGGTTCAGCTGTATAGTTGTGACTCGATGGATTGATGATTTGTCACATCGGAGTCGGGCTTTCAAATGGACTTCGAAGTATTTCATTCCAATGTTGTTTGCTCCCGAACTCTTTCCACCTTTCGCGACCTCACCTCATGGATGAAGCCAGACGCACCTGATCTTCTGCAGCCAACACCCTCCTTGACACCCCTGTGAGCAGGTTTTCCTCGAGTGGCAAATGTTGACACAGTTTGATGCCTGGACAATGTAGCGGCTCAGAGTCTGCCACAGACGTGATGGAAGTCAACGCACAGTGAGCATAGTGGTGCTGGCAAGGGTTCAGATTGGATCCCCGAGTCGTTGCTCCGTGGTAGAGCTCATTCCATATTTGTATTGACGCTTGAATAAGTAGTACTATGTGCAAACCTGCTCAAAATTCTACAGCAGCACTTTCAAATGTGTTCGAATTGACAGAATTCAGCTGTCATTTGGATTGTTTAGCATCATCTGTGTCGGCTAGCTTCGCTTAGTACCAGTTTGCCAACTTTACACAATTTGGTCCAGATTCAGAAAGTAGGGTTTTCTTGATGCATTTAACGTATATTTAAGATGCTGGTCCTTTTCGCGTCTGTTTTCTCCTCTCCCACGACAGAAATCAGCTGGCACTAATATATATCTGAAGGTTTTATCATAACATCAATGTTACTGTACTCTACTAGACACATATATAAGACTACTGAGCAGAAAATGACAGGAAATTTACCTTAAAATTGATGTGGCAGATGTGTGTGATGTCATAGTGGGAGAGGTGAAGGGGACTTAATCAACAAGCGCCACCATGTTCTACCGCGCTAGACCCGCGGACTCCGGCGAAGCGCGGCGTTGAGTCGAAACGGTGCTCTCAGACCTTCTGCTTTATTGCGGCAGTTATTTCACTCTATTTTACTTGGCCTCTACGAGTACTGTAGGACAAAGTCCCTTAGCGATATCTTATCTTATTTGTAAGCAGTTCCCTTTTTAGGATGTCAGAGTGGGGGAGGCGAAGGGGCGTTGTCACCAGCGACACCGGCCCCTTTTCTCCTCCTACTACGTCTATCCATCCATGCCTAACACACACACCGGTAGAAGAGACACACTCGGCGACCCAAGGATGCAAGAGCGGGAACATGACGACCCCTTCCTGGCAAGCTACGCCTAGCCACACAGTGTTCGAGCAGCGGTGGGGTGGTGACGGGCGGGGACGGGAGCACCAAGGGAGCACGGTCGTCACGGCGAGCGGGGAGAGCTTGACGTACAACTCGCTTGGGGGTATTGTGAGTGTTCTCAGTCGTCAAGCGCCTTACTGACGCGCGCAGGGGCCGCGTAACCCGACAGACCGGTTTGCGTCGAGCGGGCGGGCGAACAGCTGGACGTGCTGCTGAACGAGACATGGGGCGGGGCACGGACAAGATATACGGAAATCTCCGTGGCTGGTTTGTCCTCGAGCCCATACGCGACTTGGCCCAATACCCTTCGTTACTCACACTCTCCCAGTCATCACCCCCGCGTTCTTCCAGGCCTACCCCTCCGCGCAGGACCAGTGGACCCTCGCCGCGCTCATGCGGACGCGTGCCCATTCCGTTTTGGGCCATTAGGTGCGTTGGCGCTTGCATTTACGTTTGCCAGTGTGTTGTGTTTGCGTTTGCGCATTCGCGTTTGCGCATTCACGTACACGGAAGCTAACGCACCCCCCGGACGCCCAGTACATGGTCGGAGGTGGGCGCGGACGGCACAGCGGCGGTCGCGGAGCTTATGAGGCATCCGTCCTTCTCGCTTCGTCTCCGCCCCACCGGTTCTGCATTCTGTTATCGGCGGATCGATCAAAGGCACGGATCCCAAACCCCGTCAAGCCTTGAAGCCTTGGTTCTTGACCGTTAATTCCCCAGTGTTTTTGGCTCTCTGCTGCCCCCAGCGCAACTGCCAATTCGTTTCTGCAGCTTTTCCAAATCAAGCCAGTCAAGTGATCGTCCTTCAATCCCGTCTTCTTGCTCTATTGGTGGTTTGTTCGAGATCTTGGGCGTTGCTGGAATGGAGTGGATAATATGTGAGCTCAGCCGTCAGATACAGACACCTGTCGTCTTAGTGCCACTACTTACTTAGTGTCGTCTGAAATTCAGTTCATGTTTTTTATCACAACCATTATGAGATCCGAGGACTGTGTTGTCCATGTCCATGCTGATTACGCAACTCCGATAGACTGGGCGGTGTCTATGCGGTGGAAACCGCCGATTCCACCTCTCTTTCATAGACAGTCATCTGCCTTCGTAGCTATGACTACTTGCTGGATCCATCCGGTAATTCCAGGTTTTCCTGATTGGCATACGCCTGCGACGAGGATATCTGTCTCTCGGATGGCGCCTCAGAGGCACGAGATGTATGCATTATCCTCCTTCTGAATCTGGCCCCACATCTCGGGACTTCCCAGGACCTTTCGCGACGTACGAAATCCGAAGGTCCCTTTTACTCAGTTCAGCCCGAAGACACATAAACTCAACGTTCCAGGCAGAGGCCAAGATCCGCTGGGACCAAGGCTGGGAAGAACGGTAGGTAACCTTGCCGGACATTTAATTTTTCATTCCCGCGGGGGGCGTAGTCTCTAGATGCTTCAACGTGAGGAAGCTCGTACCTAAGCTCCTGGTATGGTATCGTGATTGGACACCCGGTGCAATGAGGGTTAGTTCCGTTCATCCGCGTCTCATTGTCGAGCCTGATTCTGTGAACGATCTGTACAGGAGATGAAGGTGCCTGTTCGCGTAGTACAGTCCGGCCATAAATGGAGTATTTCTGAACCACGCATGCCAAGGTAGTATGAAGGAACTGCTAGGTTCGAGCCGCCGCTCCAGATAGCCATGTCCCAATCGGCTTTCTCCCGCATGGCGGATCGAATCAATTACACTTTTGGCTTGGAATTCAGGGCACTGCGGTATTCATCCCCGCAGTCGTTCCTAACCACATCCGATTCGGCGATATGGACTCGCTCAACACAGTAATTGGTGTGTCAATGGATCCCTCCTCGACGCCTACAAAGGGCGGATAACCTGGCGTACGATTTCTCTACTCGCAGAGAACACCATCACTATGGAATTCAAGGGAATTGCGATTGTGAGTCGCTGCTGACAGCCTCCTTTGACCGCTCCGCTTATGTTCGCCCTCAGGTTGGACTCGCTGCGCAACTGCCATCCGGGTCTTCATCCTCAGCGGACTTCGATTACATGTCGTTCTGGGACTTCCTTGTAAAAGGGGGGAAAGCATACGAGCCCCTGCAGGGTCAGTTGACGAACTCCGCCCAGTACGTGATCGAGATACCGTCCCAGATGAATCGTATTGATGGAGCGCATTTTTTAGGGCCAAGCCGCAAGTCAATCTCCCCGCCCAAGGCACTTTTCTCAAGAATGCCACCACCTTTGACAATATCTCCCTCGGGATAAGCATAAAAGACGCTCGGGTCATTCCGTACAGCGGGAGACGTCTGTTGGACTTGTCGTTTCAAGCCCTTTTGGATTCTGGGATCGAGTCTCGGGGTCGTAACATAGGTTGCTTTATGAGTGGGAATCGGCCATTCCCGGGGCAGGCGAGTGATCCTCAATATCATCAGCCCCGTTTCTCTAACAATTTTATGCTAGAGCACGCTCGACCCAGATGGGAGTGTCTCAAGTTGGATGCCGCATTCGATCGCGAATCGCATATCATACGCGCTTGACCTTACCGGACCATCCATCTACCTGGACACGGCTTGCAGCTCCTCTTTGACCGCGCTTCATCTAGCAATCGGCGCGATAGAAAGGGGGGATTGCGCCGCTGCACTCGTCGGAGCAGCCCAGATAAATCGAGAGTGAGTCCGCCGTTAATGCTATGCACGTTCGAATCTGAAAAATCCAAGCCCGTTCGAATGGGCGGCCTATATGCAAGGCGGCGGTATCCTGTCGCTGGAGGGGATGTGTAGACCGTTTGATGCTGCGGCTGCAGGGTATGTCATCATTCTTCTCGAATCAAAATCACTGACTTCCCTCCCGTCGACTCCAGGTTTGGACGCGGGGAAGGCGCTGTTGTCGTTGTCCTCAAACCGGTGAACGACGCGATTCAGGATAAAGATCACATTTACTCCGTGGTACGTCTAAGTCTGTGAGACTGTCTGGCTCTCTCTCATTCTCCCGTGACAGGTCTTGGGGTCTGCGGTTAATTCCACTGGATCGCGGATGCCGCTCAACGTCCCAAACGGCGTTGCCCAACAAAAATGCATCCGTGAGGCATACAGAAGAGCTGGTGTCGATCCTAGGGATGCTGATTATGTCGAACTACATGCCACTGGTACCCGATTTTTATCCCCCGTGTCACAAACGCGTACTAATAGGACTTCGTGAATTAGGTACGTCCGTAGGAGATCCTATCGAGGCAAACGCCGCCGGCCAAATCTTTGCTACAGATGGCCCTGCCGTGTTTGGAAGTGTGAAGGGCAATATTGCGTACGCATTTCAAGGGCTACGACTTTCGTGCACCATTAATCTTTCGTCCAGACACCTAGAAGTCGCCGCTTTTCTGGCCTCCCTCGTCAAGGCATGCCTGATTTTCGAGCACGGAATCATTCCTCCCACCGTCAATTTTTTGAATCCGGCTCGCGCGATCGACTGGGAAGCCTTTCAGGTCGTTGTCCCGGTCGAGCCGACTTCGCTTGGCTGCCGCTCTTCTTCCGGAAGACCTATAATCTCTTTATCTGGCTTTGCACTTGGCGGTGCTACCGGCCACGTTGTGTTGCAAGCGCCTCCCCTTCGGAGCAAAACTACACCCGAGTGTTCGACAGCTCCGGTTTTATTCATCGTCGGAGGTTTATCTTCAGATGCAGTTCACCAGATCTCGCGTGGCATCTTGGACATTGGCACTGATGATCCAAGAACCCTCCGCGAGTGCGCTGCTACCGTCTCCCGGCGGGCTCGCCAGCTTCCGTGGAGGAACTACTTCACCGTCCCTCCTTCCCCACACACAACCGCCCCGGCTCTCGTTTCGCATGACGCCTCCCTTCTCATTTTCGTGTTCAGTGGGCAAGGCCCGCAACACCTCGAGATGGGGCGCCAACTATTTGCGGAATATCCTGTTTTCCGGAATACCATCGCTGAACTCGACGATGTTTATTGTCGCGTCAGAGGCGTTTCCCTCGTCAAATCGACTGGCCTCTTTGCCCCCGTTGGATCTACGAGTCCAACCATTACACTTCCCGACTTCGCGTGGCCCGTCGCCATCACTCTCAGCGCCCTTGCTATGGTCCAAATGGCCATGTTTGACCTTTTGAAATCGGTCGGAATTGTCCCCGACGAGATTATGGGGCATTCGGCTGGCGAGGCAATTGTTTTGTATGCTTCTGGCGCCGGTCCCAAGGAGATGGCCATGGAAGTCGCGATCGCGCGGGGAGAAACCATGACGTGTGCAGAAGGCGAGAGGTTCGGGATGGCGACGTTGGCGTGCAATGCTAGCCGTGCGGCGGAGCTCATTGCGCGGGTAACTGCCGACCTCGCCGGAGTCCTGGAGCTTTCGTGCTTCAACGCCCCAGACTCCGTCGCCGTCTCCGGCACCGCCACTCTCCTCGACAAGCTCGTCACTACGGCTAAACACGAAAATATATTAGCGCAACGTCTTCGCACCATGGTCCCTTTTCACTCCTCATTCATGAATTCCATCAAGGACGATTTCCTCGCGAGGATGGATGCCATATTTGCGCGCTATCCCGGATCTCATGCTCCTCGCATCCCGGTATATTCGACGAGCCGGGAAGATGATTTCGATGTCTTCACAGCCAGCTACTTCTGGAACAACTGCAGAAACGCAGTTCTATTCAGCAAGGCCATCTCCAAGTCCTTGGCCTCTTCGTCTCCTGTTTTTTTGGAAATCTCTTGCCATGCGGTATTATCCCCGTCTATTTTGGCGCAGGAGGTGCCAGCCAGCCGGGTGCTGTGTCCCATGCGCCGGGTTTCGGCAAAGAAGGGGCCCTCCACGGCCTCTACCGAGCCAGAGATTTTCTTGGATACTCTCGGCCGCCTTTCGCTTCTTGGGTTAAATTCGCTCGACCTAAGCGGTCTCTACGGCTCGTCTTCATTCACATCGAAGCTGATCGAACACCCGCTCGCTGTCCGTACCATTCCTCCCCCGAAATCGCTGTCCCCTCTGCTCCGATCGACCGCCTCCAATAATGGCCCCCTTTCGTCCTCCAAACTCCTAATTAACGAGACAAGTCATCCGGACCTCGCCGAACACGTTGTCGACGGTACGTGAAGCATGTTTCGCATCCAAGATCGAGCTCATTTGTCCAGGTGAGCCTCTCCTTCCTGCGACAGGATTCATCGAATTGGTGCGTGGGCTATCGGACTGCGTCGGAAGGCGGCTGATGAAGGCGACCATAGCTTTTGGAGTCGGGGGCGAACTTCCTCTGGGACGTCGAGTTCAATTCGATTCTGTCCCTTGCCTCCGATCCGCCGTTAGAAATTGGTCTGCGGAGCTTGGAATCAGCTTGGTCCGTTACTACAACCACGGTTCGTTGGCTCCGCGTGCATCGAGCTAGTTTTGACGCAATTCAATGCGCCAGGCATCCTGCTCGCGGGACCATGCCCGCGGATTTATGGACACATCAGGCCCGAACACACTTCCGCCAGCGATGGATTGCGAAAGTATTGTGAAGCGCCTTCCTGTGTTGGACTTTGAAGGTGATGCAGCACGGTTGCAGGGGAGATAATTATTCTGATGTGTTAGCCCAGGCTTTTATGCATCCACCAAGCCGCTAACAGCTCTCGGCCCTCGATTTCAGCGTGTCATGAGATGCCACGGGGGGCCTTTGGAGGCCATCGCAGAGATCAGGGGTCCCACCCCGGACGAATTGTGCGTGCCTCGATTAATTCCCCCTGCGGTGCTGATCGTCCCGCCCTGGACAGGTCGGACGGATATTTATTGCACCCAGTAATTATGGAAGCGTGTATTCATGTCATTCACCATCCCGACATCTCCAAGCGAAATTCCAAAGACATTATGTATTTCACATCCCGGCTAGAGCACTTCAGCTTCTATCGTCGCAAATACGGCGCTGGGAACTGGTTTTCTCACATCAGTCTCCGTCAGTGGATGCCAGGTGATCTTCGTTTCCAGTTCCCTGGCTGTTTGTTGCTCAAAGGTTACACAGAATGCCGATACTACGACGTCTTAATCACAGATTCGTCTGGCTTGGCGCTCTGCGAGTTGCGAAATCTGATAATCAAACACACGTCGGCCGCACCGCTTACTGTGGACCGCAGATTCGATTTAATCTTCCAGCCGGTGGCGGCCAATGCCAGCGTTCCCACCATTCCTACCTTCTTCCCGGAACGCACAGACGAGGATGAAATCCAACTCCTGTACGAGACGCTGGACTCTCTGGCGGTGACCATAATATCGAACTCTTTGGACCATGATCTTGTTATCGGGGAAGATGTACACAGCGCTAGCTTCATTCTCTTGCAGGCGAACTAATCTCCGGTGTAGGAATCAAGCCACAGATATCTGAACTTTGCACATCGAGCGCTCAAGACGCGGAGAGACGTACAATTATCCCCCGAGACCTTACAAAATTTGAAAGACCGTTGGCCGCATCATTTTGAAATCACCAGACGCATCTCCGTACCACACGACTCCGCGTTCGAAACTCCAAAGGTACTGCCGCAACTTCACCCTCAAGTGTTGACTGAAACGGACGTCAGCGAGCCATCAAGTCATTGTATTCCGACGACCTCATGGCCAAGTACTACTCGAAGAGTAGCCAAACTAGCAACGTCTGTATCGAAGCAACCAAGGCGTTCTCAGGCGTTCTGCAAGCACTCCGGAGAAGTGGCAAACAAGCGATCAGGATTTTGGAAGTCGGCGCGGGTTTGTTGTAATCTTCTAGACGTCAGTGCCAATTGCTAATTTATTCCAGGGGCCGGGCTTTTGACTTATCACCTCATTGACGAAGTGAAACAGAATTCCGATCTGTTGGTGGAGTACACTGTGACAGACATCACATATGCGGTGTGTGTTTTACGTTGATTCGGCGCAATACATCTCATCTTTTACCTTCCCAGCTCGTTGCCGACCTCGCTCGAAACATCTCATATGGTTCGATTATTCCCAAGACATACAACATCGCCAAGGAGCCTGACGCTCAAGGAATACGATCGGAATCCTACGACGTGGTGGTCGCCCACCATGCACTCCACATGGCTCCCAGTGTCAAAGCGTCTCTCGCTTCACTTCAGGGTTTGCTTGTCCCTGGCGGATGTCTCCTCACCGTCGAGCTCGATGGGACTGCCTGGGAACACAATCCCGGTAGCGTATGGTTTGACTGCGTCTTCGGCTCTTTTTCCGAATGGTTCGGCTACACCGATGGTCGTTACCACTGTGCCATGGCCCCGGCGACGTGGAAAGACCAACTCGAGGCCGTGGATTTCATCAATGTCCAGACGTGTGTGGAGAGTGGTGGCAGGGGCCGCGACTTTTTCTTTGTGGCGCAGAAATCCCTCTCGCGCCTTACCCCAGCTTTCGATTCTCCTATCGACCTCCGCCACATTTATTCGTACGAGGTCGGACAGGAAATGGAGTTACAGGCGCAGCTCCGAAGCCTCGACACCACGGTCTCGATCACGGTTTACCTGTTGGCGATACGAGGCCAAGCTGCGGATGCCGCGCTCGGTTTGTGCGCCGTCCTGAGACAGGAAATACCGCTGTGGGATATCCGTCTCTGTATCTTCGAGTCTTCGATGGACCTCTCTAACCCAACGCCGTTGCTCATTCGCTACATGGGCACATTTAACAGCGGGGAAAATGTCGTATCATTTGACCGAGACGGCGCTGCACAAGTTCCGCGTGTTGCGTTGTCCGTTCCTCCGTCTTCAACCGAGCAGCGAGCCCCAGCACAGGCTGTCGACGATCCAAGCTACATCAGTATCCGCGTCGGTCGCTGGGCTGGGCTGTCACATGTTTTCGACGGTTTCGTAGGCCAGGTCGCTGAAAGTCATCATCCCAGTGTCTCTGCGGGCGATTTCGTGGGCGGTGTTGTGGAGCCATCGTCGGCCGAGCTTATTCGTGCGCACATCAACAGCATTATTCCGACGACCCAAAATCCTGACGTCAACCTGGCCGCTCAACTCTTGGGCAATATCCTCTTATCCATCATTCCTTGGCCGTCTTCTGGCTCCACGGCCTCCATGGCCGTTGCCATCGCGGACGGAAATCTCGTGCAAATCATCTCACAGCACCTCCTGAAGATATCTGGAATCCACCTGGTGCTCGCGGACTTCCGAGATCCCGCCACCCCCGAGCGGCTGGACATTGTGATCAGCGACTCCGCGACGTACGCCCAATTTCAGCACTTGCGGCGGTGGGTCCCGCGCGGCGGGAAGATCTTCCTTTGGGATACACTTCTGACACAGGCTATCCGCGACGATCAGTTTTACGTCCGGCGGGCCTTGGCGGCCGCTTTCCCGGTCGGATCTGTAATCAATCCGCGAGAGGATGGACACATACCGCTTGTGACACCTCCTTCCATTCCACGCCAGGCCAGCTTTCCGCTGTCGCGATCTCGAGCCTCCCCACCGTTTAGAAATGACCGCACTTATGTCCTTCTTGGTGGAATTGGTGGGCTTGGAATTGATCTTGCTGTGTGGATGTATCAGGTAATTCAATCATTCACTTTTGAACGTTGTCTGATCAATACTTTAGCGCGGGGCACGACACCTCGTTTTGACCTCCCGCAGGGGGCTTGCATCGTTAGATCCCATCGGAGACGCCCTGATTCTGCTCAAAGTCGGGTATTTGCAGCGCCAGGGCGATCTCGAACTTCGACTCGAGAAGTGCGATGCCACAGACGACGAACAGATGAAGACTCTGCTCCACCGCTTGCCAGCCCCCATCGCTGGTTGTTTCCATATGACTTTGGTTGTCTCGTGGGCGCTATTTTTCAACCAAACTCGTGACACATTTTCTAGCGTATATAATTCTAAGATCAAGGTCCTTGAGGTTTTTTCAGCTCACGTTGAAATGGAATCTCTTGATTTCTTCGTTGCGCTTTCATCGATCAATGGACTCGTCGGGGTTCCAGGGGCGTCCAACTACGATATGTTTGTGATGTTCCCACTTCATAAGCGAGCTACCCAGCTAACCATTTTCAGCGCTTGCACGGCTCTGGACGGTGCTCTGTCTCGTTATCCTAATGCGTTTTCACTCATAACGCCTGGTATTTTGGAGTCTGGATATCTGGTTAGTTCTGTCGAACCATCCCTCCGCCAATTCCTCTGATTAGTATTTTCAGGATCGCACTGGTTCCAAACACAGTCTTGCACTCATGTCGGCACAAGGTACTTCGAACTTACGAGTGCCCAACATATATTATGTAACTAACACAACCGTTAGATCTATGGGTCTGCTTGGAGGACGGCCTTCGAAAATTGGATGATCGCCCCTTTAATCAGTACATCCCGGACCTTGATTGGACCGTTATTAACCATGATATCACTCTCCCCATGACATGCCGCCATCTACTCTCGCCCAATTCCGGGTATCGTGCGGATCCCGAACCGCCTTCGCCAAAAGGCCAGGAAATGCTCCCTCAAGTACTGGAGTTGCTCGAGGTCTCGTTCGTTGACTTCGATGTCACCCAGCCCTTGACTATCTATGGGCTCGATTCCATCAGTGCAGCGAAGCTTTCATCCATCCTTCGCCCGTACGGCTACTTCTCGCAGATGCGGCTTCTTGGGGGCACCACCTGGGCTGAAATCGAGACCCAGTGCCAGTCCTCCACCCACATCGGCACCCCAGGTGACACCCTATCGCTCGCAGCCGCCAACGCAGCCAGGCGCGAAGCAGCCACACAGCCCCTTGTGGAAATCTGCGGCGGATCTGGGACACCGCTCATCCTTCTCCCCGGCGGCACCGGTTCGATCGCCGTGTTTTTTGCCCTCCAAGAACACTTCCAGGACGCACTTTGGGCCATTCAGATCACGGAATCGACCCCCATGCACTCATTCGAAACATTGGTCGGATTTTGGAAACAACAGATCTGCGAAAAGAGGCCACATGGCCCGTATCGACTTGCCGCCTACTCTGCCTCCACTCTCCTTGCTGTCGCATTGACGAAAATGATGGAGGATGCAGGAGAGGAGGTCCTTCAGCTCACCTTTATCGACCACTGTCCGATGCTCTGGGCTGGTGAGGAGGCGGAGGCCCTGTTGCGGGACAAGACGGGGATGGAATTCAATCGGGACTTGGTAAAGGAGATCGAGGACTCGATCGTCGCCACACTCCGTCACGACCCTGCTGTTGGGCCAGAGATCCTGGAGCGGTATGAGTCCACCCGCGACTTGCCCGACGCCGCACCCGCCGGGGTCAAAGTCTGGCGCGCGGTTCTGCCGCTCATATTCGCATTCCTCCGGGACTTTTATCCAGCGGACAGCGAGAAAACCTATGATTCGTTCATGGTGCCCTTTCGCGCTTGGATGTTCTCCGTCAAAGCTCCACTGGCCGTCCTGGTTGCGGAGCACGGCATCGTGACATCTCGGTTAGTTGGCGCAGGGTGGCCTGATCTCGGAGCGAGTCGCTTTTCCCAGTCAGTAGAGGTCCATTACATTAGCGGGGTCGGTCATTTCGGACTGTTGGAAGATAAACGTGTCGCGCAGATACTGAAGGTTTAGAGTCGTAGTCGTGCTGTTCTTAGTCTGTACCTTAGTGAGTTGCACGGTCCGATCTAGTCTCCCGTAGTCAGACTCCAACCAGTTAAAATCGCTCTGCATCATGCGCATCCTTCAAGGCTGTATCCCACTTCTGTCAGTCCGGGAACTCCGCCGACAGCTGTCAAGACATACCTTTCTCAAACCATGCTTCCTTTTCCATCAGTGATAGGTTCCCGGCAACCTCAACGTCACTCGGAATGTCGGCAGGGCGGAATGTGTCGATGCACCGCCAGTGGGTCGCGCGATTGTGTGCGCCATTGGGGCGGTCTTCACTGCGATGACAGGGCCCCCAGATTTCGCCCAGTGGGGGAGGCATTGTTTGAGTCGGGCTGAGCGCGCAGACACGAGGAAGAGCGGCGGGGTGGCGGGGATGGCGGCTTCCAGCCGTGAGTCATCCCGCATCCTACGGCTCCGGTGGCGTGCGTCGGCCGAGTCGGCTTTATCGGCTTCCAAGTATCTAAGGGTTAATCAGGCCGTATAAACGTCCGGGCTCATTATATTATCGTCCTCTGGGCAGACCTGGTTCCTTCAGTGGCTATTTTAATGTTATGTTATCAGCAAACAACAATGCTTGTTTGCCTCAGTTGGAATTCTTCATGTATTCCGCAGCATTTGTCATTTTGATGTTGTTGCACGTTTGACCCTGCTAACTGTTGTTTTATTTTTAATTTTGCAACCCATCATTCGGTGGTTATTTTAATGCTGAGGTCATTCTGTTTTTACCGCCCGAACCCATCAGGTGACTCGAAGGAACCACCACTTTTTATCCTAGCTCAGTATGGCTTTCTACCGCCACACAGATGTCGTTCAAATGAGGGAGAGTGATATTCACCCCAGATACTATTGATGACGATGCTCCAGCATGCATTCATATATGTTGCAGGAACGAGAGCCTCGAATGTGGAAGTGAAATTGGAGCATGAGGGAGACCATGAAAAACAGACCGCCGCATTTGCGTACAGTGAAGGACACGGGTTCGGGTGAACCCGTCGGGTTTTCGGGTCGGGTCGGGCGGGTACGGGTCGCGGGTCAGCAGTTTTCCAGACCCGAACCCGCGGGTACCCATGACAATACAGGCACACGGTACAAACTAGGTGTAAAAACATGAATGAAGCGGGTTTTTTGGGCGGAAAACTGTGCATGGGACACCCTATGGAGTCAGAACTTACCTGGAACATCGACATTCTTACTTAAAATCCCATGCCGTGAGGTGCCGAGGCTCGCATCACAGTCGGCACGGGCTAGCCGACGACCCGTGAGCAACCCGTAAACCCGCGGGTTCGGGTTCGGGTTTTCCGGGTTCGGGTCTGGGTCTACTGTTCTATACCCGAACCCGTACCCGTGTCCATCCCTGTTTGCGTACAAGCTCACTGGATCGGTGACAGACAAGCCCTAGCATTCATGGCAACCCCTAGGTTATTCCGAGTCCAATTTCTCTTTTTGTTGCAATGGCACGAATTAGCATCACAATCCATCCGGCCAACTCTGGGTCTTCACACCGGATTTCGCGTGAGTACAACGGACCCTCTTGCCTCTGAACAACTGCTTGCCCGTCCGATCCGGCCCAGGATGACTTTCTAGGCCGGTTCCCACTTACACTGGGTTCCCCCGCACCAAATCCTATCCCGAGCGCCCCAGTATTGCATCCACCACGAATAAAGCTCTATCCCCTCGCAAAAAACAGCAAATCTGTGATATTTCACCTCACAGCCCATAAAAGAAAACACAAAAACTCTCTATCTGATCCAAAACAGTGGCGCCACTGTTTGCGCTCACAAACCGTTACAAAGCCTTTTTCCCTAAACCATAGATTGCCCGTGAATGAAACTGGGTGACTTTCCCAGCAAACCCCGTCACGTTGCCTGTTATTGGGTGACTTTCCGTAACATTGGGTGACTCTTCCGTAAGGTGCGCATGGCTTTAAGAAAACTATTGCGACTCTCCCTTAAAACTCGCTGACTTTTCCATCATGCGAAGAAACTGGGTGACTTTCCGTAACCTTGGGTGACTCTTCCGTAAGGTGTGCACGGCTTTAAGGAAACTGGGTGACTTTTCCGTAACGCACATGCCGCGTTAAGGAAACTGGGTGACACTTCGCTCATCTGGGCGATGTATTCTTTTGTCTGACTCAGTGATTCTGGGTGACTCTCCGTGGATTCACGACCATTAACGATGACTTCCCCTTCCACAACGCAAAACTATAATTCAGTTCCAGATGTCAATCTAACAATATTCAATCAGTTTTGCACCCATCCGAGGCCAAGTATTTATGAGCGCAGGGAAGAGAGGTCAATTCAGTACCAAGTATTTATCAGCGAAGCGAAGAGTGGTTCTGATAGAATTCAGCTCCAAGTCCTGTTTATTTTAGAGAAATGGAGCTTAAAGAAAAAGAACCTGTCTCCAGGTTCTGGGATAAGATAGATAGGGATATCGGCCTTAAAGAAGACAACCTGGCCCCAGGTTGTCGGATCAGATAGATAGGCAAAATCCACCACGACCGAAACACTGATTCCAATTCTACTACGTTCGTGCCACGACGGTCAGCAAGTACGGTGCATAGGCGAGAGCGTCTCATCCAGTTATCCATCCTCTCAGCAAGAGCACTCGCGCACTGCCAAAAGACAGGAATACCCACTGAATCAGGACTTTCCTCGCCGATGCGATCATTTTCGCACACACCCCGGATGTCATGCAGCGAGAGCGAATGGAAGCGCACACGGCCTGCGACGTATCAGCTGCGATCTAGAGTAGAAAGAGGGTCGAAGGGCGTTGCGTGCGCGGCGGAGCACTCGGAAAGTGTGAAAGAAATAGGTGATCTGAACGAAATAATTTGAATGGGCAGACGCCGGGGAGGAGAGAGCCGTGGAGAAAAGGAGAAGAATGGGAGCAGAGAGACACAGAAAAGAATAAGGCAGTCTGGACTGATACGGACCGTCAGTTCTTTGACCACGCATCCCGAGCCGTCACAACGACAGCGAGCATCGCGCCTGTTCTCGAGCGGGGAGGACTCCCGGCGCGCGCTGCGGTTGCGCACGGCTGCGTGCGACGGAATCGCGTGTCAACTAGTTCCAGGAATCCGTGTAGCGATTGAGAACAAAGTGATCAAGGCCATCCAAGCATCGTCTCAGTGACGCAGCGGCTGCATAAGCACAAAACGTCCTCGAAAAGGCGGGGTTGGCTTCGCGCTTCTGCATCGCATGGTGCAGAAAATGTCAGGGCGCCGCCATTTGAAGCCTACTTTCGTATCGACCATGCGGAAGGAATATCCTCCCTCTCAAAATGACGGCGTAGTCGAGGATTTGGAAGAGCGTAAGCGGGAAAGATGAGTAGAGGAAGGATCAACAACTGAGAACCTTACGAGAACTGCCTACGAGAAGGTGTCATGCTGGGGGGTGAATATGAAGGAGGGAGAAGGGAAACAGTACGCACCAGATGAAGCTGGGCAACCGCGTCCCAAGACAGGAAGCTCAAAGTACGCCAGCCAGCTTAGCTGATAAATTATCTAGAACATCTACAAACAGGGAAAATAACGAGCACCGAGGGCAACTCACGATTAAGATTCGTCCGATAATGCTCCCTGCCACGCTATCTACTTGAAACAGACCACCGACGTCGCTGGCGGTGTCTGCGTTTCGTTGCCACTGAAGCTCGTTGGCAGCCCATGACGGAGTAGAGGATAGCCATAGAGTGCCACGACCGCCGTCAGATGCAGGATAGACGCGTCGTTGCGAGTCTATCTAGTTTAGCAAGTCTTGAGCCGCAAGATGGTCAATGACATCATGGTCGAGAAGAGAATCTGATCGCTCTCTCTTCCCGAGTCCATGATCAACGCGGGCCGATTGCCGGTTTGACCACCGATGTTCGCATATCGGCTGATATCAAGTACAACATGCGAGGTACGAGCATCTATTTTGTTGTAGCGTCTGTTTATAAGAGACTAGATAACAAGAGTTATTCTGCAATGGTTCCCATAGATCGGATGTAAATTAACCTACCCCAGTGCATCGATAGTGATTCCCTCCAGACTTATAGCCTTCCACAACGCCGACTCAACAAGCTGCGCTGCGCGTGTATTCGGTTACTCAAATTATGAAGCTGTCGGTGCGATCCGAGTGATTTTCTGTCCATGCAGTGTTCGACCGACTCCATCCCCCTCCCAAAACAGGGAAGCCAACGCACCAATCCATCAGATTTGGTGCTCTCAGTCTAGCGTGGTAATCTTCGCCGTCGAATTTTTCGCATGGTGTACATCACTGACGGACCTCCCCGCCTTGATGTGAACCAACAGACAAGAATACACCTATCGTTCACATACTAACTTCTCTAAGTCTCAAACTCCGCCGTAGGGCCTCAGTGGGTAGTTCATCGAACAAAGAAGTGTTCAAGGGAATGATGAATGGAATTCCACGCCTCGCAGCCCTTGTATGATCACCTACGTTCACCATCTTGGATGCCTCTTGGTGGTTTCTCGGCTGTGAATGGTATACCTCTGCATTTTCACGGCAAGCAGTTCGTTGCATGCTACCGCGTCAGGGGAGATTAGAACCGTGCGAAATGCGTCGTCGGACATTTTTGAGTATTCCACACGCCTGCGAAAGTAGTCCCCGGAAATCAGGTCCAACTCTTGGCACCACACAAATCGAAAGAGTTACTCTCTCGCTGATCGGTACCAGGGAAAATACTGTGTCGAACGCGGTCATGGATAGATGGACGGTAGCGGTGGTGATTGGCTCGTGGAAGATTCAGTCGAATTATAGGCATGCCTACGAGAAGCGAGGATCAACGGTACTCCGTTCCATTTGCATAAATGATTTTTATTTCGCACACCGAGAAGTTTCGGCCCCTCGATCTTTCTTCCATCTTTTCCCACGTGTATCGAACAGAAATGAGGAGTCTTTTGCACAACCATACCTCGTGTATATATATATATATATATCACAGGAATGACTGGGTCCCGGTGAGGTAGATCAAGATGGAAGAAAACTCCTGAATCCTCGCTCATCTTCGTGAATATTACACTGCCTGCTCCTCCTTTCCAAAGGGTTTTCAATCTCCGCTCAACTCTTTAATGTCCGCAATAACTCCGGTTCGGTGCCGACGATCGCTCCACCAAAGAAGTTCGCTGCGCCGTGCTGTGCCGTGCCCCGCCGACCTTCCAACTATGATCCCGGCTCGCTTTGTAAAATAAACTTGGACGTGTGAACATGTGCGTGCTGTGCCTGGTATTCATTGACGACCGTTGATTCCCGTATCAAAATTCTCTCTTTCAACCGAAGGTGGGGCGCCACTACGTTTTAGTCTGGGACAAGTTCACCAAAACGAGTTGAACAACTCATTCATATCATGTTGGTCAAAGTCACTGCAGTATAGAATCATAAAGCGTGTGCTGTCCCGCTGTCTCTCCATAAGATGCAATAACATCGTGGGTACGTTCAGTCGCAATTAGGAGAACAGACGATGGGACGCTCATGAGAAGCACTCACGCGTCTGGACTTGAAAAAGCCCAGTGAAGCCACCACATTCTGAACCCCTGGCCCACCGCAACCTTTCTTCGTTCTTCGAAATGGATAACAGCATAGCGTCGACCAATGGCATCTATCTGACAGCTGTGTTTCTTCAAGCAATGTGTGTACTGCCACTTTCTCTGATGCATGAAAGTAATACCCATGTGCATCGCAGTCTACAAGGAATGGGGCTTATGCAAGGCTTTCTGTCCGTAAATCTAAATCATTTGCGGTGAACCAGGATTTGACATCCTGTGGCAGCTACTTCGTTTGGTACCCCAAGGATACTTGGAGCGTCAAGGGAACAGTATGTGTTGGTGTTTAAAAAGCTTCGATGTTATGACTGACTGCCAGGTTGCTGTTGTTCTGTTGGTTAATGCGACTTGAATCCCGTATGTAACTAATATTTCAAGGAAGTGTACTCGAATGTGTTCAACTCGGTGCTGCCTTTGGAAATATCTGGACTTGGTTCGTGACTGGGTTCGGTAGCTTCGACAACCTCAATACGATTCATCGGTAACGTGGACACCATATTCTCCCAGCCGCTCGTAGCTCAGGGGTCCACACGTCAGGGTGGACATGGTCGAACTGACCGCGATGGTAATTCTCATGTGCAAATCAGTCGCATTTCACTCAGCCCGTGTACCAGTACCTATCAATATTTGTGGCTCAAGCGTCAGTTAACTGACTGCTGCGATGCATCCTCTGATTTGGATCGCTTCCAGGCATTTTTCTCGGTGCATTTATCAACGTGAGTTCAGCGAGTTATGAGCTATCTGATGAACTAATAATATCTGTGCTCAATGCCAGTGCACAAGCAACACAAGATTATACCGATCCTTATTTTCTTGTTATCCCTCGTTGCGCTGGGTATGTTGCTTACACGGACCTGAAATACATCCAATCTTACCCGTATATGTGTTTAGGCTGCGGACTGGGTGTGTGCATGGTGTAGTTTATTATCCTCTGGTAGATCTAATTATTCAACAGGCCAAGTCATAAGCAGGTTCGCTCTCAATGGTTCAAGTTTGTATTATGACATTACACTAATACCTTCCACAGTATTCAACTCAAACAATACTCTGCGCTTGGGAAATTAAGTGTATGTTACCCTGATTAATTCCATGCTGTTATTTCTAACTCATTCAGGTTACGGACAACCTTCAAGCCTCGTTCGCCTTGACGGCCGATATATTGATTACATTCGGACTTTGTTGGCGATTGGCCCAAAACCGAAGTGGAATTCAGTCGTATGTTAAGTATTCCGATACGGAGAGTGGCTCTGACCATTTGCAGAACCAACAAAATACTAAACTTCCTCATTATGACGGCCATAAATCGTGGGGTCTTCACCATGCTCTTTGCGGCGCTGAATATAATCTTGGTGCGTACCTCTCATATAAAGAAAACGTCCGTGGATACATGGACTCCCGCAGTTCCTCACGCAACCTCACAAATTCTATTTCATGATCGCAATATTGCTTAGCGACAAATGTGGGCTTCCTTCAAACAACTCTCATAGGTTCCGTTAATCCCATGCCCAGTCTACATGAATAGTATGCTGGCGATGTGAGGCGCATAACCCTGGTTTTGTGCAAAGACTTATTTACCTTTTTCTTCAGGCTCAATACCCGGGAATATGCCGTCCACTTTCACGGGAGGACTATTGTGGAACATATATCCATGCCGGTCTACAAGTCAACGGCTCCGCAGAACACAATTACTGTTACGACGGTGAACCAAACCTGCCCCGATGACAAGTAAGGTTCAGACATAATTTATAACAGAGTCAACCACCTGTCTTTCCCAGATCGCTCGAGGAAGGAAAACCGCAACTTCAAGTTGACTGATCTCCGACTGTAGCAAGGAGTAGGAGCTGCCAGGAAATATTAACCACACCAGTGTACAACATTGGTCCACTTTGTAGTCACCAAACCAAACCAATCTAATTATTTTCAACTCAAATTCCACAATTTCAACGACGCGTCACGTGCTGTGGTTCACAACTTGGCTAGGGCCTGACTTGGATGATCCATCATTCATTGATGGCATCCACAGATATCCAACATCCAGTTCCCACGCAAGCCAGGTCTTCAAATTGGCGCTCCGGCGGGTTAATTTACCCTAAAAATTTAATATCTCCAGTCCATGTGACCAACTGATACTCCGAGTCAATTTTATGGGCGGAGCCTCTCGTAGTTCGCAAGAAATCAAAAATATCTAATCCATCCACATCCACACACGTGACATCCATCCACATCCATCCATGGATGACGGCATCTAAGTCAGGCCCTACGGCTGGTCAATGCGAGGTACTGCGGTCTCGGGTCCCCGTATCGGCTCGTCACCTGAAGAAAACATTTGTTAGAAAGGACAGCTCCAAGAATTTAAATATATGTTTGCTGCTCAGAGCATTCGCTGCAAGATTCCGAAGTCAGCCTCTGTACACGAACGCAGAATACTACACATTCTTCAAGCCATGCGCAGCAGTAGTACAGTTTTTCCCTCATTCCATCTTCAAATTTAACCTTGAATTTCATACCCATGACTTTTATGCTTCGGCGTGAACCACCGCGCCTCGGGTGTCCCCAGGAGCATCTCCGATATCCGCACCCAGTCCCTGCTATCCCCGCTCGCCAGCAGCGTTTCTAGATGTTGCCTCATCAGAAGGACCAAAGGATCAGCGACAAAGACACCACTCACCAAGTTCGTCGCGCCTGCGAAATGCCGGTCGTTGATGCATCTTGGGAGATGTTCTCGCAGGCCGATGGGGATGTAGCGATACTGAAACGACAGCGCTTCGCAGAGGTAGCGCCGCATCGAGTTCACGCCCGCCGTGTTCGTTCCAAAATGCCTGCATTTCAATCAGTGTTCGATCCACATATGTAAGAATAATCGAAGGTGAACCCACGTCAAGCCAAAGTCGAGGTACTCATAAGATTAGCTACAATAAACGCCACGCGGGAGAGCAACCCACCATCCGGATGCCCTCAAGGGTTCGCGCGCGCCTATATGCCATTGTGTTCCTTGATCTCAATGAAGATCCACGGCTTGATCAGCGCGCCGCGGGCGACCATGCCGCCGTCGATGCCACTCTGTTCAACGCACGCCCAATAAAGCAGGCGCCGCCACCGAAGATCGGTACGCGGGCACTGCGCAAGTGTTTAAACAACGGGGAAATTTTGAAAGGGTTCGAAGGAGACTCATAGTCTTCGTCTGCCTCGCGCGCGCGGTCGGCCTCGATGCCATCCTTGATACACTCCCAGTCCGCAAGTTTCGTGTATCGTTGCTGGCGTATGTGGCCGTGAGGCTGACAAGATTGGGATAAACAAACATATATTATTAAAATGCACACTGAGCTTACTGTGATGCAGGAAACGCTGAACTCGGGTGCAAGGCGCGGTATCAGCTTGTGTACCGTGTTCTTCCTGTCCTTGACGCCCGTGCGAGGCTTGACTGTCACCGGAATCTCTCCCAGGGCACGGCTCATATCCAACACAATCTTCCCGAGCCGATTCACGGTGTCCAGCACTGCATTATCCGCAAATAAGCTTTAACGCGCTTGAAGATAAGACACTCACACGCGGACCCGCTTCCTGTTTTGAAGAACAAGTCAATCTGTGTAAAGTAAATTTAACAAGCATATAAAAGGGAACGATATTAATGGAGCTTACGAGACACCCACATTGTCAGTCGATGAAGTCGATGATGCTGCCACACACCTCAGACGGATGGCATCGGAGGAGCACCACTTCTCCCTTGAACCAGCGAGGAACGGATTCGCGAGACCCACTGCGATTTTGTTTAGCGTCATCGAATAGCCAGAAATATGGGGCGAGGGCCGCGTGCTCACTCTCGCCGCAGGAGGGCTGTAGAGGTACCACTGTCTCGGAGACGACGTCGACGTCCATGTTCCCTGATCAAGGTTCAGAGAAACGATAGCTCCGTCGCTGAGAACAGGTTTCGTCTTGGACTTCCCATTCGTCCCGTCTGCGCCCTCGAATTCTTTCTGGTATGCCATCGTGATAGGGAACGGAAACTACACGAACTATCTATCAGCTAAATAAGATTTTTTGTCGCTAGTAAGGAGCACCTTTTTGTCCGCAGCAATTTTTGCGCGTGGTTGGAGATTCGATTTACTTCGACGTTTGCCGTCGCCGCGTACGCCATCTTTGTTTCGTCTTTGACCAGCGCGAGAACACCCGTGTCGGTGTGGTGAACGTGTCCGGCGAAGTAGCGGCACCTGAATCCGCATCTGTACCCCCAAAAATGAAGACCGTGCCTGTTTTCACTCGACGGACCCAAACCTGCCCTCGCCCGGCCCCACTGAAACGGGGCAAGTCGTCTTGGAGCCGGTCGTATGTCGACGGTCATACCCCCTCTGTTGGTACTGGTATGTATTTGACGTCCTCAGGCGCGGGGAACATGATATCTGCAGAATTGAACGCCAGATACGCGACAACGTCGTGATTATTCCAGCATCTACAAGCTAGATAAAGAAACTTCAAGAAAAACCAGAAAACTCTTACTAGTCTCCGAAATCACACATCTCGCCCGCCGCGACCTGATAGCTGTCGCGCATATTCCCAAATCTCCGGCCTTTATTCACTCCTTCCGACGCTATGCGGTCTTGAACATGGTTGTCACTCAATCCTTCCCCTGCGTCGTCGGTGGGCAGAAAACTCAAAGCCGTGTTAACTTGAAACTGAGAGAAGAAACCTAAAAGAATGGTTGGAGGGGTAAATTTCGTTTTCTTATCGAGCTCGCCCGGCTTTGGCCTGCGCTGTTCTCGGCAGAAGCATTCCGTGACACACCCCTCTGACTATTATGCTGCCCCTGCCGTGCTTGATTTTATTTTTGGAGGATATTGGGTCATTTAGGTCTCAGTTCTTCTTCCAACACCACTCTTGAGCATTAGAACCAAAAAATATCGAAATTGAACTCATTAGAAAATATCACTGCCCGCCAATCCTCATTTATCCAATAACAATGGTGTTCCTCCCCATCGTTTCGTTTCCTTCAGTGGCCTGTGGTGAAGAGAGGGGTAGATTGATGGATAAAATCCTTGATTCCATGTTCTCTGAGGGCACCCAGGATAGTACCTACTTATACTGAGGGCAAAAACCACTGCTGCAGGTCTGATGCACTTATGGTATGTTCTAAAGGGAGATCTGTAATGCTGTGCACACATCTCTCTTGTCCAATTTAAGATGCAAATTCCCCTTTGGTGCTTTGAAGTTGCAATCATGAGTTGGAACACACTGTGCGTCCATTCTAGAAACCGTGGAGGGTGCAATGTTCTCTTATTCTGCAATCCGCCAGTTTGACATCTCCACGCCCTTTAGCGCAACTATAGTGGCCTTCTAAGTATCAGAAGTGTGGGAACTGTTGAAGAGGAGGATGTATGTGCAGTTATAAGGCAGTGTGATGCGGTATCGTCGTGATTTAAGAGGAAAAACTTGATGCTTTCCAAATGCGGAAAAACAATTGGATCACATGTGCGCGTGTCTACCTTAATTTCTCTCTAATGGCGGCGCGTTTGTTCCCAACTTTTTACTGGTAAATAGGATGCCTTAAGGTGTTCCTAATGCAGTATAGACTTTTTTCAATACATGTGCCTTTGTGGTATAGGAGAGCACCCAAAAATTTAAAGCAGGTGATTGAATACTTTTTCCGAGTCAGTGTATGCCGCTGCACTGACATTCCTCGGAAGAATGCATGCGGCGCGCGGAAGATGGTTTGCGGCGCCCGACTTGCCTTCGGCTCGGGGACGCGCGCAGGTGCCGTTGGTGCAGGCTATCAGTGCGGTTTAAGACTGCACTCATTTCATGCTGCTGAGCGACGAGCGTTGAGTTACTCTGCACTTTTAAAGTCGGCTCTAGTCAAAGTTATTATTACACGGGGAGGATAACCAAAGAATCTATACCAAAACATTGAAAAGAAATGAAGGAAATATTTACATTAACTTTTGGATGTCAGTGGATTGAAAACACAGAATTTGTTAAAAATCTCTTTGAATAACTTCATTGTGTTTTGGATGCCTTTCAAGTTCCATCCCTCATGTGAAAGATATTCTAAATAAGAGAAAGGTCTTTGAGCACCAAATAAATGAAAGTTATTGTAAATATGTTTCAGATGTTTTACAAATATTTTGGCATGGATTTTGTAGATATCCTTCCTGTGTTATCCGTCATTACAAAGTCTCTATTTCTATGTCTTGCTTATTGGGAGAACGTCTCCTCTACTACGATACACCCGCATTCGCATTCCTCGACCTCTCCTGCAACCCCGCCCACTCAAGCAACACCCTCATCAAATAACAATCATTCTGCACATCCATCATCACCCTCCGCACCATCTCCCGTCCCCGCGCCTGGATCACGCGCGCCTCGGCGTCGTGCGCGCGCGCCCACTCAATCTTCTCAGGCAGGTCGGAGAGGTCGGGAAGGATGGGGATGTAGTGCGTATAGGGAAGGAGCCAGGAGTTGAAGTATTCGGTGAAGAGGGTCGCCTGGGAAGGGTAAGTATGAGCTGAATTTGAAGTACAAGGAACACGCACCTTGAACACGAGAGATCCCGACCCAAGCAAGCCTAAAAACCGCCCCGAATACGTCATCCCATCCACGTCCACCACGTATTTGTACCGATACAAATTTTCCTGCGGGGCGCTTCCGCCAATGTTATACTCGCGCACGATGCTCTCGCGATCGCACCCATCCTCCTTCAAGCAAAGCAGGTCCGCGAAGCGCGTGAGGCGCGCGTCGAGGAGGTCAGGGTGTGTGTGGGAGAGGGAGACGAGGCGGAAGCGCGTGAAGTTGTGGTGGTTGGGGGGGATTATTTGGCCGCCTGTTGCTGTGCCGCGCCAGTCTGCGATTTGATGTGAGGTGTGAGTTGGGAGGTGTGAGAGGCAAAGAGGGCACGTACATGCTACCGGCTTCTTGTCGGCCCATGGAATGTTATCCGGGTACGCGTATTTCGGAGATGTTGGCGATCTGTGGTAGTAATACTGTGGGGATTCAGGTGAAGAGCGAGGATGTAAGGGAGACGAGCCACAAACCTCGCTGGGGAAGACGATGTCGGCGAAGCAAGCGCTGACTTTCGTCACGGATAACACGGGGTACATGTCGAGGGTGAACCACGCTGGGGAGCTGGACAAAAAGACTATGCGTAGGTGAATATCGCGTACATCAGTAAATGATGGACTCACACCCGCTGTCGCCGTTCGCCGACTCCGCGAAACCCGTGGGGCTGCGGAAGACCTCACACCCTTGGGTATGGAAGAACTCAGCGGTGGGGTGCGGCAAAACGTCGAACGGGCGCTCCTCCGTCAGCGCGAGCGCGCGTTCCCGTGTCGCGTTCGGCGCGCGGTAGTCGAACAGCACGCGCGGCTGGTCTTTGCCGTTTATTATGAAGGACATGTCCGGTAGGAGATGTGCGAACTAGACCGAACGCGTTGAAAGCGTTGACAAGATGAGTAAGCAGGTGCTCACTTTGGCAAAGCTGACGGGCCCGCCGCCCCAGTACTTGAGGTCCGCCCCTGCGGCATGTGCACCTCGCCGTCTTTGATGACAATCACGCCCGTTTCCCTTGCTTTTAACTGTGTGAGAGGAACTGTGGTCAGCTGGCATGTACGTAGGAATAGAAGGAGAAGACGCACGTCAGCCACGATATCCACCCTTCGCAGCAAGAATAGCGGGTCCTCCGCGACGAGCTGGTAGAAGGGCGCAAAGTCGCGGTCGATCTGGTCGTAATCGTCGATGAGGCACGAGTGCGCCTGCGCAAACGCGAACCACTTGTCGAAGCCCCGCGGCGGTGACCGGCCCGTTTTGAGCGAATACCGTGCGGCCGCCTGCTCGTAGGTCGCAGATTGGCGCGCGAGGAGGGCGTCGACGTGGAGCTGCGCGATGGCGGCGGGGTCGTCGGGGTCGAGGACGGGTGTCGGTCGCCGGTGGCGCGCGACGAGCGTAATGGTGACGGCGACGAGGAGACACGCGGCCAGCACGATGTAGATAATACGCCGCTGTTTCTGCGTTCTGTTCTTTGGGCGTCGTGGGGTGAAGTGTTCGCCCGGCTCAGCTGGCACGGGCTCGTATGGGAATGGCATCGGGGTGGGGAGGAGGGGGCTTTATGCTAGGCTAGGATTTACGAGTACAGCTTAGTACGAGTCGCCTCGGAGTTTGAAAATTATGATGGCATGTCCTGCGCACCTTCCAAAGCTCCCAATGAAGCTGTTTTTTTGGAGATACAAATTTCGATCAATATGAGGCGCTTAGATTTTTTTCGTGGATTTTACCGCAGGTAATGAGGGAGCTATGAGTATTTCTTTTCGAGGTTTTTGGCAGGTTCCTACCCAGCCGCGGTTTCGAGGTTCATAAGACAGAGTAGCGGTATTTTAAACGAGATCTCAGGCGCAGTGACATTTTGACGTGTGACTAAAGAAACGTGATGTTACAGAGTGACAAAGTTGGGATGAATCTCTCCACAGCGGCTGGAAGAAAATATATACAAACAACATAGCCACAACTTCGCGAAATCATGTATCAAAATCATTCTGGGCTCCCTCATACGAAAATAAAATTCTTTTCAGGGCCCAGCACTTTACATAGGTCTGCATGAGTGCCTGTGTGTGGTTTTTCTAATTTTATTGTAGCCTTGTTCGTCAGTGTCAGCAGAAAATCAGGGTTGAAGGGTATTTTCGGTGCAACAAGTCTCGCAATGGTCAGATTGGGACCTGTAAATTTTTTATGGAGCTTATCTGCATTCCATAGGTATTCTCGACCCCCAATTATATTTTATTTTAGATGAGGAAGGGATGGCAATGACTTTCTGTGGGATTTCGTGAAGTTGTGGCTATGTTGTTTGTATATATTTTCTTCCAGCCGCTGTGGAGAGGTTCATCCCAACTTTGTCACTCTGTAACATCACGTTTCTTTAGTCACACATCAAAATGTCACTGCGTTTGAGATCTCGATTAAAAATGCCGCTACTCTGTCTTATGAACCTCGAAACCGCGGCTGGGTAGGAACCTGGGTTTTTGGGCGACAATTGATGGAGCCGATCGTTTAGCGGTTGCCAAGGCGTTTCAATTTCAAACTCCGAGGCGACTCGTGTTCGCCTGTACTCGTAAACTCCAACCTCTCTAGTATACTTGATCTGAACGACTATCTTCAGATTTCACGCCCGGTAGACTAGAGAGGCTGAAGCGAGCCTAGCTTTATGCTGCTTTATCGCTGCTCGGCTTAAGGCTTATGCGCCTCGTCATTGCGAGCGGTTCGGTTTCAACGGATCAGTCGTAACTATGGAAACTCGGAGTACCGAGCGTCAATATCTTCGCGGACTTGAGTTTATCACCCAAGAGGATTGGCGAGAATAGTCCACCTGTTTGATGATTAGTGCGCTCGAGATCATTGGTGGGAGTAAGCTTAAAGCCGTCACCCGCGCGGCGCGGACCGCATTAGAGTTCCTCAAGGGGTTAGTTAATAACGGGGTTTTTTTTACGGCCTTAAGTAAGTAGCCGTAGTATTAACGGCTAAGTTAAGAGCTACTCCGGACACCAGAATAGAATAGAAAATAGAATACGGATTTATCAAATGATGTGATCATGCTGATCGGAGCCACGCGGGAGCCACGGATCGCGACCACGACGCAACCACGAAGCCTTCTCCGCCCTCGCCTGCATGCCACCGCCATTGCGCACACCTGCAGAGACTTCACGTCGCCCTTTTTCGGAGGGCCGAACGACGCCATGTGCACCGCAGCCTCATTCATGACCGTGTCGTCGAAATTTCCCCCCTAGCCTACACGGCTTCGCCGCTCGTACAGAAAGTCCACCAGGCGCTCGACATCGAGTGGGTCAGCAACCCAGTTGGCCCCGCCGCGTCCCATTGCACCAGAAAAGCGAGAAAACGATGCGAAAAGGAGAAAATGTGGTTGAGAAAATGCCGTGTCACCACCGGGTCACACCGGATCACATCATTTGATAAATCCGTATTCTATTTTCTATTCTATTCTGGTGTCCGGAGTAGCTCTAAGGTAATAAGAGGTTTCCTTGCCATAGCAAGTTCACGATACATCTTCTTTCATAGGACTTCACCCGAATTCAGCCAGATTGCATTAATGCTGTTGCATCTGAATCCTGGGTGAGGCAGGAGGATTTCGCTGGCAAGCGTAAATAACTCTAAGCCTGTATATCTGCTGGCACGCAATCAACCCCGCTTTGGTGAATGAATGTCTTCTCAGCGAGTCGGGCAGCTCGTTGCTTTTTTGTCTAGGGTGAGTCTTACGTGGGCTTTGAGGCCAGTGCTTCATATGGCAGTACGAGTCCGGCCCGTTTGAGATGTCGACGTCGGACTTTCAAAAGCAAATCCTGGCTCAAAGTTATCTTCAAGACGTCCGGGGCAGACTTACGGAGGGCACAGAAAAAATAATGTATGTGATTGAGGCATCATGGAGGCTTATTACCTTGGTTTCAGAAACAGTGTGTGGGTTCCAGGTTCGGTAATAGGGGCAGTCAGAGTAGAGGATTCTGGTAGGATTATGGGTCGGGATTATGGAAGGTTTCTGAATTTATTTAGCGTGGGAGAATCCCTCGAATTCTTAATCCCTCAGAATCCTCGAAGCTCCTCTGGAGGAGATTCGGAAGGGATTGTGATTATGGCAAGGATTATGGGTGGAATATGGCTTTAAACATAATCACGGATTAAACCTCTGATCATAATCCTTCATTGCAGTTCTGGGTCGGTCAGAATAGATTTGGATTATACCGTGATTATGCTTGGATTATGGAGGATTATGGGCATTCCAAAATTCCATAATCCATCCTTAATCCTTGCCTTAATCCCTCCAGAATCCTCTACTCTGACTGCCCCTAATGGTAGCCGGACTGCTACTCACCATTCCAGGTCATACCACATGGTTTTTGCCAGCTTTCTTGTTCGACATAGATTCGTGTGTCGCTACTGGCCGACGCAGTCGGGAATTTGTTCAATTCCCATAAGCCCTCTACTCTGCACCTTTTGCCACCTCGATCTTCATTGACGATTGTCTCTGGCCCGGAATAAGCGTATCTAACTTCAAATCAATCTCGTTTCTGTCTGTTACTGGAGGATAGAAGACGTGCGATCCAGGGGACATCGGGACGAACCTCTATCTCTGTTACCGTGGAAAATTGCGAAGTCAAGCTCGGAATGAGCTATCATTCTTCCCGGCCAAGTTCCTCCTTCTCAGGATCGTCACCCACCGTCAAACCGCATCGGCAGAAACAAGACATCCGATCAAATTCATACTTGCAGCGTTTGTATCTGGTGGTGGAAGGTTGAAACACATCCGGTTAACCGTTCACAGTAACAAATTCCCAATCTCTTCTGGAGACGGCGCTCATATTCATATTTCCGGCGCGCCCTGTTCGATGCGACATCGCTCTGGGTATGGAAATAAGCCATGAATGATGAGATCGACAAGTACCCGCGTCGTTTCGAGGACTAGAACACGGGTCGGATGGCGACATATCATGTCGATTCAGGAAACCCCGCACACCGACTGACGTGGAGATATCGCAATTGCAAGCTCCGTCCCGACGATCTTCTGTAGCGATAGCTGGGTGCCTGTTTGATCTCGACGGGCCCGATGGATACGGCGGGGCACACCCGTCACACGGGGCGGGATGTTTATCGGACACCGCATTCTCCGACCCATTCGCGATTTGTCCGAGGCTATGGCGAAGGGAATCAAGAACTCAGTATGGGGACCCTCGAAGGATCAATTTGAATCTCGGAAACTCTTCCAAATTTTCGCGACATGGCCGGACTGAGGACCTGCCGGCGACCATTTGGCGTCCAGACAGCAGCCTCATCCGCGGAGGGCCAACGAGGACAAGCACAAGACTCGCAACATATCCTAGGCGTCGCTGAATTGAGACAAAACCTAATGGGAAACAAGGTCTCGCCCCCGTCAAGAGATCGAACTGCTCCATTGCGGTACGCAAAGCCCTCGGAATCAATATTGCATTCGTTTCAACTAAAGCTTCGAAGGCACACGCAAATACTAAATCACAGCGCAAGACGGTAAAAGAAGCTTATCGGGTGCCGAAGAAAAACAGTAAAACTCGAACTGTGAACAGTCCTAGTCATGAACAATCCTCCTTATACCCGGTCGCGCCGTGGAATCTCTGCTGCTTTGTAAAAAAATCGGCCTCCCATACGGCTCGATAATTTGCCCATGCTCTCTAGGACCTAGAGTACACTGCCACCCCGCCGCGATTGATAAAGAGGATTACCTCCCTGGTGCCAGCAGCCCGCGGCCCCGGCCCCCACGTCACCAGCATGTGTCAGCGTTCGGCATGAGGCTCCAACCATTTAGTTTTCGTGTAGGGACCCCGGCAAATTAAACGGAAACGGTATGTAAACAGTTTAAAACCGTTTAAAACTGTTTTAAATGGTATTTTTTGGGGAGGTTCTTCGAAACAGGTGTAGGTGTCGCATTACTACGTATTCCTACACTCCAGCTGGGGTTCCTTGCTCGGTTCCTGCAATGGTGGTCAATCAGCTCAGTGATTTTTTGGTTCAAATAGAGCGCGTACCACAACAGAAAAGGAATAACACCCGACTTAAGATGGGTTGAACTGTTTCCACAGCGATTTGTTACCATCCCTCGTTGACCGGGATAGTAGTTGCAGGTGCTATTCTTTGTGGGTTCGAGAAATTTTTACAAAGATAATTTTTGCCTGAAGGCTTGAAGAGCAAGCGACGTCGGCACGACGGCGCATCAATCCCGAGCCATCAGCAATTGCCATGTTAAGCATCTAACCCCCCTATTGAGTCCAACCATGAGCGCAACCGTGGTCAGTGCCAGCATAGTTGTGGATTGTGAGGACCATAAAGCCCTCACAGACACACCTGACTGCAAAGGCTCCTCAGATTTCAACTAGTAGATCCCTTGAAAATGGTTCCAAAATTCCAACCGTTTAAACTGTGTATACACGGTTTACAAACCGTTTGGACCTCTGGGCAAATTAAATGGAAACAAAAACGGTTTAAACCGTGTATAAACATTTATACATGGAAACGGTTGGAGCCTTAGGGGCAAACATCGGCTACGGAAGAGGAGAACGTCAGTAACAGTGAGCTTGTTGATCCCTGTCCGGTACGTCGAAATGTGCGAGGCCGCGTCACCTTCGGCCAAGCACGTCAGCGCATCGGTGTTTGGCAAGAACTTCATAGAAGAAGGCAACGTGGGTAGCGATGATGGTATGTTGCAAACTCATTTCCTCACACACACTACCGCGTCCACCACACCAAAATGGGTAGCTTACTGGTCCGCATCTCACCCCCCAGCTTTCGTCCGGAGCGGAATATACCAGATCTATCCGGGAAGGTACATACCCCACTCAATCCAACGCGCTAAGTAACCGACAGCATCTCAGATCATTCTTGTAACCGGGGGAAACACTGGCATAGGATATGAGACCGTCAAGCAATTGCTTTTGAAGAACGCGAAGGTATACTTTGCTGCTCGATCCCCGGGAAAGGCCGCCGCTGCCATCAAGAGACTCGAAGAAGAGACGAAGAAATCGGCGACATTTCTTCAGCTGGATTTGGCGGATCTACCTAGCGTGCGCAAGGCTGCAGAAACATTCCTAGCGCAAGAGATGAGACTCGATATTCTGTTCAACAATGGGTTAGGGCTAGAACATTATGATTAAATACGCCTTCTGACGGTAATGTACTGTAATCACGATATAATCTTAAGGTTTTGGCCCATATCTAATTGTAAGGGTATCATAATGTATTGTAATCCTAACTTAATCATATTTAATCATATTTAATCAATATTTTTTCCCACCTGCACCTTTCTCTGGGTTTCTGGTCTCTAATTCCCTCGAACACTGTCCTTGGTAGGACTGTTCTGAGCATGGATAGCAGGAATATGATGTCTCACAGTTCTAGAGCTCTTGACAGCCCTGGCACATGCACTTCAGTTCCTGTAGAGGCAGATAGCACAGGATTCCTTAATATCTGAATCTATTCGAGACAAGCAAGGATATATGAATGTTTAGGTTGATGTTCTAGTCGAATTCAACATGCTTCCCAGGAAGTTCCCACGTTTAACAATAATGTCACGTGGACAAATGCGTCCAAATCACCGGATAAACACTGCCAAACTGTCGTTGAAATGATCTTTCCCTCAGTTACTGAAGGTAATTACAAGGAATGAGTGTACTCTGGTCCATTTTATGGGAAATTAAATGTTATCTGGCACAAAAAAATGGATAAATTATCACCAACTGAAGCTTAAGATTATGATTAAATATGCCCCCCGTATTGTAATATAATCATATTCTAACGTAATGTAATGGCCCATAATGCTGAGGCTTAAAATTATGCCGGAGCCATATTTAATCATAATTTTGGCATTATAATTGATTATATTCTAATATACTCATAATTTTATCCAGCCTTACAACGGGTAGATATATTTTTCTGAACAAATCATCAGTGGGGTCATGATATCACCACCAGAGCAGCTTACAGCGCAAAACCACGACCTTCGTATGTGTTACCTGCCGGCTCTTCAATCTCACTTAACATGCTTTCTCAGAATTTGGAACAACATCATTGGACATTTCTTCCTTACAGAACTCCTAGTGAGTCAACATCGTTAGATATTCCATTCCTTTTACTTGACTATGGCCAGCTTCCTGCGCTCACGAAATCCTACGAAGAGACAAAAGTCCCGGCGCGAGTCATCAACACGTCTTCCTTCGGACACGTGTTTGCCCTGGGAACAGCATGGATTTTGTCAGCCTCAAGGCCGGAACCGAGCGGGACACGTGGGTTAAGAAGAAGGGCAGTTTCAAGGGTTCCTGGTATGCATGCCATTCAGTTGATACCAACCCACACTAATGACCGCAGGGCACTATACAGTGAGAGCAAGATTGGAAACATCTTCGTCTCGAAGTAGTTTGCCAAGGCACATTCGGATGTGCTCGTGTCTTGTGCGCTACACCCTGGAGGCATTAAGACTGACCTGCAACTGCACATCATTTCTTTGTGTGTTCGCAGCCAACGCTGAAAATTGCTCCAGTCACACCACCGGTTGGATGCAACTCCTAACCAATGTGTTGCTATACCCCGCTCCGTACGTCTTGCATTTTTGGGAGCGCTGTTGGATATAAACCGGATATCATTAGCATGGGTGCCTACACCCAATTGTGGGGCACGACGGTTGCCATGCCCGCCCAAATTACCGGCCAAGTCTGCATATCCCTTATGCTTCTCTTTATACTCATTGGATCTTAACACAGTATTTGGTTCCGTGGGGGACAGTATGCAAGGCAGACAAGCACACAACGAATCAAAAGCTGGAAGACGAGGTGATAGCGTATATCAGGGAGCAGATCAAGGACTTTTAAATCGCGACATTGGTGACAATCTTGCCATTTTCAATATGTATATTATTTTCAATTTAGTCGTTCTGGCGCAAGTCTTCATTAGGCTTCATTCTTCATATTGACTGCAACTACGCGATTAGAACTACATATATGCATCTTATCGCCACGTGCATCGTGGTCTGCCTACAAGAGACTAGGTGGGCACTTCCTGAGGTTTGAACGAGCCTAAATATTGGCATGGTCTGGTAAGGAAATACGATGTCAACGGACTTGAACACTTACCAACGGAACCAGAGAAGATGCTCCCGTTCCTACCTCTTCACCGAGGCTGTTCTGACAGTTACTAGTGCGTTCAAGATCAGTCTTGCGAGTAAAGTCGTTTTCTGAGATTAGACGTACGTGTCCGAAACACAAGAACTGTGGGTGGGTGTCAGCTACTTTCTAGTGAATCTCTGTTGGCGGCTACTTACAAACAAATTAAACCCCGGGTGGGCCATCGTTGGTGATAATATTAAAACTTGTGGTGTTGTTGCCGAGATGAAAGTCGCCAGCGGTGGTACCAGAGATCATTGTGCTGCCGCCGGTGCAGGAACTGGCGTCACCCGGGCTCGTAAACCGTAGTCGCTGTGGTGAAGAAGAGGAGAGATTTAATGCTGAACATGAGTAGGCTTGTAGAAAATTGCACTGGGTCGTTTTTCAAAGGCTCGTAGGGTTTTATACTGTTTTCGGAATTATAGGCATCATTTTAGAGAAGACTGATCAGCATGAGTTGAAACAGCCGACCTGAACATCCCCGAAAGCGATGCATCTGGCACTCCTCAGTTCCGCCATGGAGTATCTGGTGTCCCGAAATATGATTATTGAGAAGGCTACTCAAAGCGGCCCGTCGCCTCGACGAAATTGGTGTTGTGAGTTTAAACCCTCACCAACGGTACAGGGACATTACCATGCTTTCGGACTGTGTTGAGGCTCTAATTGTAGCTGGAATAGATTCTGTGCCTTGGCGCATGACTTCTCAGGAACTTCAGGAATGATGGGCGGCATATCCTAGGGCTTATGATGGGTGACATATCTGTGGTTTTATGGCGAAGGGGCATATCCTTGGGGTCAGAACAGTGGTGTATCCTCGGGCATATAGCGAGGACATGCCTAATTATGATATAAATTCTGTGGGAGACCAGTGTCCAGAAACCCGACAGAGCTTCGACGTTAGGACATTTATTCAATTTACTATAAATATCAAACAATGCTCCTGATTCAGGACGGACAACTCCAGGCAGACAAACAAAAGGACTGGGGTTCTTCGCTATTTCTTTCGTTCTGAGAAGTATAAGTAAGTCTGGTATCTCTGGAGAGGATTTAGTTGTCCCCCCGAAGACATACTACACAATGGGATCTTATACTTCGGTTACTGTTGGGGACTGGGTAGTTGACCACTTCCAAAATATAAGACCATGGGTAACAGATTAGATAAAGCCGTGCTTGGGGGAGGGAATGGGATGTTTGACGATGGTCCATGCTGAATTTGGACGCAAAGTGATGGCCAGATCAAAAGTTGTGGGCCGTTTACCGGTCGGCCGAAGCCCGAAAACACCAATTCCTTAACTCTGAACGTCAATCAATTGTTGACCACACTTGTTTCTCGATCAACTCTGGGTCAATCCACAACTTTGGGGGCTCATTTTGAAGCTATGATTCTTGGCGTTAAATCAGGCTACCCAAGCCAAGTTATAACTTTCATTTCTTCCGGCAGGAGCCTCATGAATGTTTACAATCTGACATGAGGCGGCACAAGATGACCACCTGTACCACAAGTGCACTGTTGGTGCTGCAGGCCTGAGACCTGGCATGGACCATCTATGCAGTCACCCCTAACCTTAAAATATTTTTTGGCACCATATATGATTTATTCCTTTCTCCCAGCTCTGCACAACATCAAATCACCCAAATTTTGTGGTCGTGAGTTCTGGATTTTTTTTCAGAAGTCGTGGGCATTAAGAGGTGACTATATGTGTTCTACGACATCTATAAGTTTCACATGAAGGCATATGTAACATACCTTGGCCCACTGAGCCTGCTGTGCTTCACACGGGAGTCAGGTTGTCAGACACCCTCATTTTACCAAATATCCACTGATGTACAATTAAATACATGTAGCACTCCAAGGGCCCAGGGGCCTCCCTTTTTTTTTTTTTTTTTTTTTTTGGAGCGTTTGGGATAATGAAATTCAGTCTGCAGAAGCATTCCAAAAGTCATCCGCTGGGTCTACTAGGAAGTTCTAGTTAATGCCGGGAAAGTTGTCCAGGGAGGAAATGCCATTACGCACAATTACCAGAGTGTGGGACTCCAGCCTAGTAAATTTATCCTATCCCATTTCTTGAGTCATTCAATTTCAATGGCTGTATACCCACTAAAACCCCCACTGTGTAAGTCCAATCGTCCGGCAGAGCAGCTTCGTTCATTAGTAGACCACTCCATGTTCTTAGGACAAGATCTTTTTTCAGCGCAAGATTACCAAATTTCATTTTATTGGTGAGGATTCGATCTCGTCCCAGTGCTGAATTCACGGATTTCAGCCATCTGTTGTGAATCTCAATGTCTGTAATGTTACGGTGTGGGTTCTTCAGAACCTTATCATTCCGGATGTTCCAGATTGTGTGCCAGGCCGTAGATACCAGAATGGCAAATAATCGTCCCATAGCAGGGATAATTTTCCCATTTGAGTGTTTGAATTTAACAAGGTTACAACCGAGGACGAGGCCCCAGCTGAGGGAGGGCCACATGGGGTATTTCGTGGCCCAGAGTTTCTTGGTCAGTCCCCAAATTAATTTTGCACCTGAGGCATCACACTCCATTGCTATGTGCTCAAGGTTTTCGGGGACGCCACATGTGTGACAAGCAGAAAATTCTTCAAGATTATTCATGTGTGTCCAAAAGTCACCGACTCTGAAAATGTTGTGAATCGACTTCCAGAATAATTCACGGTGGGTTCGTCTCAAATTTGTGGAACGTATAGAGTTCCAAATCATTTCGTCTGTTGGAGTGTACTCAGAAATTTCATATACGGAGCATCGGATGCGGTCTAGGTTGATGAAAGTTGCCTTTCTAACAGGTTCAGAGTGGTTGCCTTTGATAATTTTTGTAAAGATCCGTTGTGAGCCTTGTGAGATTAGAATTCCAGGACAGCTGAACATTAAATCGATTTGGGTATCAACCTCGAGTGGAGGGCATAGATCAGTGTCCAAATTTAAGGTGTGTCACGTACCGTGACCTCGGAGCTCCATCGGACTCCGATTCACTATTTCCCTCGGAATTCCATCGGACATCCGATGTATTATTTCCCTTGGCATTCAGCACTTTGCCTTCATTTTACTTCATCCCTCCCATTTATTCTATTTGCTTCGTTCAAACCTGGAATTCCATCGGCCTCCGGATTTATCTTGTTTCTCTTCACAATACTTATGCTCCTATTGGTTCGTACTGTGTCTGACTGTCACGTACCGTGACATCGGACTCCCTCGGCCTCCGAGAATCACCGAATCGTAATGTCCCCATTTTTATTGGCTACTTCATTCACCATATGCTCAAGACTCCCTATGATTCACTATGACTTTCTTCGTCGGCGTCCTCGGCCTTCCGACGTCCGCCGACACAGCATTGACTTACATTGACTCCTACATACTCATTCCCATCACGGAGCCTATCGGCCTCCGATGATTAATTACACTTCGATATCATTTAAATAGCTCGATGTACTCTCGCCTCTAGTCAGCCTGAATATCGACTAAGATTGTGCTCTATCTTCGTCCCTCATCCTCTCTGTCTTATCCTTCTGAAATCGGGCCTTGGGCGTAGAGAAAGGCGCAGCGCACGAGCTGAAGCCAAGCCCGCTCTAAACCCCTCGGGATTCCGAGTCGGTTCCGACCGGATGGGACTTATCATTCATCCACGAAGTTTTACCTTGTGAAAGTCCTAATCCACCTCACTCACTCGCACTTGCTTGTTGGTAGGAACCTCGGAGGTCCGACTCAACTCCGAAATCTTCACATGTTCTTGCTTTCCACTCGCTTCTGGTTAGCAGGAACCTTCGGACCTCCGATCGGTCCCGAGGATGTCCAGTTCTTGACAAGGTGACAGGAAAAGTGTCTGTTGTTTGCTTGAACTGTGTTTGTGCAACCCGCTCGTTCAGCGCTGCAAAAACCGCTTTAAAGAGGGGGAAATTAGGGTCTAACATGTTGTTTTCAGATTTTGTTCGCTCCTTAATCAGTGTTTTGAGCAAAAAGTCAGATGGGGAACATAGTAGTAACGGGGCATTATTTGGAATTTTCTGGAACAAGGAGAGTGCAGCTCCCAATATTCCGGATTTAAAGTTCATTTTTATCGTTGGGTTGTCAAATGTGAGATGTACAGTTGTGTCTTCCTCGAAGTCATCTGAAACAATTTTGAATCTTGCCATAATTTGAGGGTCATACTGACCAGCCCGCATGACCTTGATATGCACAAAAGCGGTTGTTAAATTTGGGGGTGGTTCAAGTTGGCCTTGTCGTCTTGCAGCAATCTCATGCATTGAATCGTCCCCAGCAAAGATGCGGAAGCCGCTATCACTCATTTGGACCGCCAAATGAAAGAAAACTATAGTTAGCAAGTTGCTGCATTCTGGAGTTGAGCATGGGCAAGGTGTATCTTTCCAAGCTTGCTGCTCAGTTTTGGTTTACCTCTCAAGTTGTCGCAGGCACTCAAAGTAGCCCATCTTTTGGTCCATGAACCTAACATGCTCAAAAATACTTTTACACAGTATCTCACCCATATATCGGCAACCCAGCACCATCAGCTCGTATCGCATTCAGCTCGACTACAGCATGGAATACTCTGCGCGTTTGCTGTGGATATCCGGGTGCGAGTAACGCCAGAGAAGGAAAACCACAACTAGCACGTATCCGCCAACCTATTCTTGGGTATAACCTGGTGGAAATCATCCACCCACGTCGTCAGGTTTGCGTTCGTGTATGCCTCCATGTACCTGTGCACGCGTCAGCGCATCTCTCCCAGGAAGGAAAGAAGGAGAGAAAACGGACTCATTAATGTAAACCGCCGTCGGGTAGTCCACAGGATTGCACCCGACCTGCACGTTATCCGGGTCCTGGTAGACGCGCACCCAGTCGACACGCATCACCGCCGGGAACGTGAGGTGCTCAAAATCGATGAAGCCGAAGCTCTCCGAGAGGCCGAGGTTCATGATTATGTACTGCGTAGATGAGTATTAGCGAGCGAGAAAAACAGGCAGCGGTGCAATGAGGCGAAGGGCAGGGAGGTGAAGGAGAACAGCAGGAAGGTGGGGAGGGGTGCAGTAGCAAAAACGCACCATCGGCTCCACAGGCACCTGGCGCGCCCCAATCTCCGTCACCGTATCCGCACCGACAATGTTGCCGTTCATCGTCCACACGAGCTTGTCGTCCGTGATCCACGAGATGTACTTCACGCCAATCAGTTTATACGCATTCGAAGGAATGGATGGAGGAGGGAAAGAGGATTTGAGGATTTGAGGAAGAGACGCACCGCATCCGCATACCCAGGCTTGTACTCAAACCCATACGTCGAGAAGCACTGCCCCTTGAGCTGGTAGCAGTCCTGGTCTAAAACGCAGACGCCAGCGAATCAGCATCAACAGCACCTCGCTTGGAACGAAAGTAGGCAAGACGCACTCGTATTACTCAACACACTCGTTGTCTGCTGGAACCTATTCCCCACAAACGCGTTCTGCGCCGTGATGCTCGGGTCGGGGATGATCAGGTTGTCAGTGGAATTGAAGGCTTTGTAGCCTGCGTCGAAGGGCTGCGATAAAGAACCAATTTCAATCAATCAACATTAATTATGCAGAAACACGAGGGAGGAGAGCACAACGCACCGCCCACTGCGCACTCTGGCTGACCTGCCCAATATGCGCAGCGTCAGGCCCGCCGATCGTCGCCTCAAAGACGTCGATCTCGGGTGCGGACCGCCCGACGAAGGAGCCGTCGGATTTCTTAGGGCCGGGGTGCGATTCGCCCTGAAACAAACAATCTCGATTAGAATTCACAGAAAGCGCATCGCGATGAAGATAAGGAAAAGCCAATCCACGTACCGCACAAGTACACGCACTCAACCGCTGCCCGGGCAAAAAGCTCAGCTCCGCATCCTTGTTGTCCCCGCCCGTATCAAGGGCGGCCTGCGGGCCCGAGTTGTCCGGGAGCGTCTGGTTGGGGAGCGTGCCGACGTCGCAGGTGTCGTAGGAGTAAGGCCACTGCGGTTGAGGGTTAGCGAAGTGAGCGTTGACGAGGGATAAAAAGAGGGAATCGAGGAGGATTGGGCAGGAAACGAGGAGGAGTGTGGCAGGAAAACGAGCTGGGCAGGGAGAGGAGGAGTGGCAGGAAGAGGAGAAAAGGAAGAGAGCGAACGCAAACGCACCATGCCATCCAGACTCGCGCCATACCCCGCGCGGCCGAGGTTACCCATCGCCCACACGGCGGGCCAGAGCCCCAGGACGTTCGTCGTCCCCGGGAGGGTGACACTGCTCACGAGGATCCCGCCCGTGAAGCAGAATTTGTTCCAGGAGGAGATCATGCCGCCTGTCAAGGCGCGGGTGTTAGCGAGTCGTAACCTGCGTGAGAGCGAGAGCGAGAGAGCAGCGGAGAGGGAGGCAGAGGAAGGGAAAAGGAAAGGGAGGAAAGAAGAGAGAGCGGGGAAGACGCACTGCGGTATGACAAGTTGTAGTTGAGCGAGATATCGTCGACCTTGCTGAGCGTGATCTCGAGCGCGCCGTTCTTGGTCGTGACGGCCGAAGGGTCGTACCACTCGAGGTCGCCCGTCTGCCAGTAGTGCAGGTCGGCGGCTTCCCAGTATCTGCGCGCCGCACGTCAACCCACCATTCATATCCGGATGAGTGAGGAAGGAAGCACAAAGCACGCACGGGTCGTCTCCAGGATAAAAGCTCCGCCCGTCCGTCTCGAACTCGTCGGAGAAGACGAGCTTCATGCTCTTGCTCGGGTCATGGTACGACGGGATCGTGTACGCGTCCTTGGGCGTGGAGAGGTCGATGAGGCTCCAGCTGGAGACGTTCGGCAGGTTAGCGTTGTTCAGCGCGGAGCTGGCGGACGCGTCGGTGCTGTCCTTGTTCTTATTCATGAAGTGCCGGGCGAGGGGGTATGCGACGCTGGCATGGCGCGATGTTAGTTTTAGATTAGATTTGTGGGGGAGAGAGAGAGAATGCAGGACGCACGAGCCGCCGACGATGAGCAAAATGACAAGTACGAGGCAGCCGATCTTCATGAGCGCGTGGCGGCTGAGGCCCTTCGCGACCCAGCCTTTCTTTCCGAGCGCGGGTCGTGCAGGAAGTCGTCAGCCTCCGGCTTGGTCGTCCATCCAGCGGGGTCCACGCCGACGTTATACTGTGCACGTAGCTCGCATCTCAGAGTGAGTAGAATGCAGATTGGAGGACGCACCTGGCTCATGACACTGCCCACCCTGCTCCCGCTCCTGCTGTGGTCGGCATACCGCCCGTCGCTGTGGTCGCTCAGGATGCTCGGCGCGGGCCGAGGGCCCTGGGCGTACGACGCATGGGGCATCCCGCCGACGGACGCGGACATACCCGAGCCGACGCTGCCCTTGCTGGCGTGCGAGTACGCGGAGCCGACGGAGTTGCGCCGCGAGGCAAAGGGGTCCATGCTGGCACCCGAGGGATTTTGCTGGTATGAATAAGGGGGTTGTTGGGGGTAAGACATGTCGTGAAGAAAAAGACCCGCGGGGTAGCCAGTCCCCGAGGAAAGAGGAGAAAAGAGAGTGTGTGAGGAGAGGTGGAAGAGGGAAGAAGGAGAACGGAGGGTGGCGACGCCATCAACAGATGGCAAGTGTGGGAGCCTACAACCGTAGGTTCAGTCACAGGTCACAAAGCTGGTTGAATTGAACCTAGCTATATGTGTGGTTCATTTAGGTACCCCAATGTACGAGCCATATATGTAGTTTTCTTTTGTAGTTATATCCCGGCACTGGTAGTCTGCTTTCAGTTATACTCAGGCACTCGTCGTTGTGTACACCGCCAAATCTGGGCCAGCCATATCTGATGTGAAATAATCATGTGTTTCCCACGTGGCCGATCACGTTTGCCCAATGCGGCAAACATCCACCATCAACGTGAACAATGAGAGCCTCGACCAGCTGTAGTTGATATGAATGCGAGCAGGATGGCGGCCGTTCGAAAAGTAAATCCACGGCTCATTGAGCGCATCAGGACAATGTCGGGGACAATATGGGATACCAGTTCAGAGCTGTCTGTTCACGACATGAATTTATGAATGACATCCACGTTGGTTTCAGGTCAAGCTCAGCTGTTGTATAAATCCCAATAAATTCACATAGATATCATAATAATTGCATTGTGATTGTGTTGATTACTTTACTGCTCCTTGTAGCCTGCTTCTGTGCGACTGCTAAAAGCTGATTTGCTTCACGGAGAGAATGAGCTCCGACATTGCAGAAGCACGATCTGGGTCCATGATGGTTTGCACCAACAGTGGCATCACGATGTGCTTCGTGAGTTCAACAAATAACAGAAGCAATTCACGTTGAACGGGATTCAGGTCATTCCAGATATCGCATTGCGATTAGGGCTGCCGCCCGTGACCGTTGACACGGTTCGACGGCACCCGTTGAACGGGTGCCGTGCCCGTTCCGTCAACCATTTTCTCCACAGGTCGACGGCACGGCTACGGCACGGCTTGTGTCTCCAACGGCCCGTTGAAACACGGCCGTCACGGCCGTTCGACGGGTTGTTACTTACTGTTCCCTGGAAGCTTTGATTTTGCGCAGAGCGTGTCTCGATTGTTCACCTGCACTTCTTCGACTGCCTCGGCCTCTGTCCTCCCCGGTTTTACCCCATAATATTGCCAAGTCGCGGTCAATTAGCGGAAATGTCGGCAATCTCCGGACACTAGTTGGGTCTCTCATTTTCGAAAGTTTTAATTAGTCTGACTGATTTCTCCCATGTTGGTGAGCTGTAGGGCATTGAATCAACTCGGGAGGCACTCACCACTTGTTGTATTGGCTCATTTGTGGCTCTGTGAGCGGAGAGGTGTTGACTATACCTTCACCCACTTCCAAAATGGAGCCCCGAGAGCTGACTGTGGTTACCACAGCTTCAGCAACAGCCGTGGTATGAAATTTGAACGAAAAAACACGGATGAAAGCTTTGAACATATCCGTCGACCCGTCACGGCCGTGCCGTTGACCGTGCCGTCCCGTCAAGGCCTTGTCAACCACTCGACGGGCCGTCTTCAGACGGCCCGTGCCCGTCGCTCACCCGTCGAATCGACGGGTGGAAGCCCGAATTGCGATCCATCAGAGTTCGGCGGTGGCAAGTGCCAGCATCCTTCAAAGAAACGATCGACGAGGGTCGTCTCGTCCTCGGACACATCTTGGATGGAACCAGGATCGAGAATTTTAGCACGTGTGATAGCACCACCAAATCGAGTAAGCAGAGGGAAATCATTTGAATCACGTCCATTTGCATAGGACTCGCTGGAATTCCTGCGATCCTATGCAATGGGAAAGCAACTCAGCCAGTTGTCTTAAATCAATTCGGTCAGGATTTCCAGTCGCCTTGGGCAGGACTCGGGTGTTACCAAGAGAACCAGGAGCGTCCACGTCGGCATCAGATTGACGGCAGTGGCGTTTCGGTAAAGGCGGCAGTGTTGCGGGCCTCAGGAGTCACCCTTGAGTATCACGCATGTCACATACTATGGGAAAACCCGAAGGAACCAAGTCTGCCCAAAGGGGCGATAAAATTAGTCAGCATGTGCAGATTGCGCAAATTGCGCAGATTGCATAAATATTTTCTAGATTTTCCTACGGGACCCCCATGTGTGAGACGGCATATTTTGCTGTGATTACATACTCAAGTAATCCCTGAACTGACTTCACACACCGTGCGATCAGAAAGTTCTTTGACTTTCAACCGAATAAATGGCTATATTTCTGCCACTACTATGCTGCTACGGTCCTTCCCCGTGGTCTTCTCGTTGGACGAGGAACATATTCTTCTTCAGAGTCAACATCCATCTCATCTGCCTCAGACTGTATCCCCGTCTCCCCCTCGTCCTTGCTGCTTCTGGATTCAACTTCAGACTGGATAGACTCTGCGTCCGAATGCACTTCCTGCTTCGTTTTTCCCTTCTTGGCTGGCCGCGATTTAGTTTGCTTCGATGATCCATTCCCTTTCTTGCGTTTCCGTGTCTTCGACTTTGGAGCTGCCTCCTGGGCATCCTCCGGCTCATCACCATCCTGCTCGTCATTGTCTTGAGCTTGCTTGTGCTTTGGTTTAGGCTGTTTCTGCCGTAACTGCGCTGCAAGCTCATGGTGCTTGGCAATGCGAGCTTCTGGCGTGAGCAGAGGAACTGGGGCCCATAGATTTCTTGGAAGACACCGGCGTAGGAGGTGAGCATTGTGAAAGGCTGTTGTGTTAATAAGATACTCATCCAACGGCTTGTGCTCGATGAATGACTATGCGACAGAGGATGCCACATGCTCTTGGATCTTTGCTCGGGTTCCGGATGCTGAACATTTTGCTGAGTAGCAGTCATGCCAAACATTGAAAATGAACTGCACGTTCTAATAACAATTTCAGGATCTTATTTTGTGCTAAAATGATGGCAGTATTACTGACCGTCGAAGGAACAATGAGAATGGTTGATTCCCCTTGAAGTCGCAATAATTTGGAAGATTAAATACGGCATGTCCTTCATCAGAGACCTGGAAGACATCCAAAATCGCAATGGAAGTCAAGCTATTTGTGAGAATGTCCACGATGCGCCCCACAATTGGTTCTCACTTTTAAATATGAGAAAAAACTTTATCTTTACAGTAATAATAAATGCGACTTACGGTCAATGGTGAAATAACATAAACCCAAGACAGTACTGGGCATATATCACGGAAATTTGAGACAACATTTATGCACCGCTGCCAGGTTGATTCCAAAGAGTATGATGCAATGTTTATCGCACTCTTAGCTTTTGTTTTTGACAAGGAAAACTCCGATCACAATGGAGTACGAACACCTTTGGTTCGCTTCAGGGGCTGGAGCTTGATGGAGCCTGAAATCATTAACAAAGGAGCGGTCACTTTCACTATTAGCACACCTTGAATGAGGGGTTTAGGATCTGTCCATCCCAAAAGGGCTTGAAGGATCAGACGCTGTGATAAAAAGTCACGGACAGCGCAGCCTGCCCGTTCCCAGTTCCCATTGGAAGATAATCACCAGCCACCAGTAAGGCGGTGTTTGAGACCCTCCTGATGAGCAAGCTGAAGAGAAATGTCGTGACTCGGAGCAAGATGATTGGAGAATATCGAGCAAAAGCGAAATATTGCGTTGAAACACCTCTGTGGCCACACCGAGTAATGTGCCGTGACGCAGGATGTCCCTCCGGCATGCGCCATGATATGCAATTTATTCTTCGCGATAATTTTCGTTGGATCTATCATCGCAAAGATGTCAAGGACATTTGAAATCGCAGTCTCGACATCAGTCTGTGTTGTTTTCAGCTTCGTATAATACAAATCAAGAGCTACCAAGACTTACCAGTATTGATCAAGGTTATCAATTTAGGGGTACCACAGAAGGGGCAAAAGCTCGCCCATCGCTTTCCATGCCGCAAAATGCAGCTCATCCGTCAAGTCGTACATTTGGAAGACACAAGTTTGTGTCACCTGTTTGAACTGGCGGCCGATCAACGAGTTCGCAAACTGCATTATGTACCCAGCCCGAATGGCAGGAATTGAAAGCCCCATTGTGTCTGTTGCCTGCAAGCGGTCTGTATAAATTGATTTCTGGCTGGGGTCCATCCGGTATGAGTGGTGTGCCAAGCATATTTCACTATTCCTAGAAGAATGGTGTGAAGAATCTCGATTGGCGTGTCCTTTGAAGCGTCAAACCCTGTTACTTCTACATTAGACCAAGTCGGACAAGTTAAATACAGCACAGAAACAAACCTTTCATTGACAAGAAAGGGTTGTAGATTTTGGATTCGTTTGCCTCCACCCAGTCCATAAGTTCCTTGATGATTTCAGCACTATCAAGATTAGGATCACCCTTCTTGAGTTCACGTGAGCGTCGGAGGAGATTCTCAATCCAGTAATTGGTATAGGCATCCTTGACTCCTGTGTCGGTTTGACGAGCCTTGACTGCAGCCTTGACTCCGAGACATGCGAGCTCAACTTGTTTATGAAGCTCTGCTAAGGTTCAGCAGCAGTGCGCAGGGTTCCTTCCTGTGTAAATTATCAGTAGTTGATCTTTGCATAGATTGTGATACTTGTACCTCGAACATGCTGTGGAATCCTTCATCTGACCGCTTGTGCTCTCCACATCCACCGACCATGCACTTGTGACAAAAATAATTACCTTTAGCGCCAATATGGCCCGTAATTTCACTACCCATCGGATTATCAGAAGGGCCCGTGTTCACGAACAGTCGGAAAGCCGCTTCTTGCTTTGTACTCTCGTCAAAGACAGAAACCGGTGTGCTATGTGTCGACCTGAGATCAATTGAGTTAAGGCTTGCTGGTCAAATATATCTAAGTGCGCACTCAATCTGGGTTTTAATTCCTTCGAACTGTTCTGAGGAAGAGGCATTGGGAGATCTTGTGATGAAATGAGTGTGGAATTCTTGTTGCAAAATACGACGGGGTAGATTTCTGTGAGTGGCATAACAATTATAATGCTTGTTCCATGACTTCGAACGGTTTCCCGAAACATCGTCAAAGAAGAGGTCGACAAAACTGGTGTAGAGTGGCCGTCCGTTTGCCAGGCTACGGAGCGGATTTGGCATTCTTGCTGAATATTTAGCAATGGCATAGTCTAGCAGAAATAATTAATTAGTGCGGATCGAAATTTTGACGAGCGACAAGACATACTGTCCCAGGCAGATGGGAGTGCCTTCTTGTACTCCAAATCAAAATAATTATCGACCAGATCAGCGGCGAGAATGAATGTCTCCTTGGAATCATCCACCTTGGCCACTCCTTGCTGATCCACGGTCACTGTAAAAGCGTCAGCATGCATCTTGCCTTTACATATTACCCAACACAATGGGATAACAAATGAGCCATCCCGAAGGCGAGCGAGCTCATCGACATAGAAGTGACGATAGCCATCCACAATCATTGGTGTGAGTGTGTCACGGTCAATTTCCCGTCGCCACTTCTGAGCATGCCAGGCTTCACTCACAGGACCATCAGGGATTTCGGGATAGAAATGAAGGTGTGCACGGGTAAGTGGATTGGCATAGTCCTTCATGTTAACTGTCAGATTTGTTTGAAGCGGGATCTGATGCAGAAAATCTAACCTTGGCAATAATTGTATGCAGATCATTCAGGTGGAAAACATTTCCTTGGGATGAAGTCCAAGGAACAGTCTCAACACCACCTTGTTTGTGGAGAGTTGCTTGAACCTTTCGAAGAGCGTTGAGTGAAGGAACACTGTGTGCCCCGCCCTCAGTGAGAATCCAGAGGAACACCTTCATGAGTGAATTTGATACTCATTGACGAGGAAGTTGTCTAATGTATCCAGCAAAAACATCTATTACCCACGTTCGTTCAATTGTTCAGCGATGAGTTAGCAAGATGAAAAGGTTCATACCATTTTTGATGGGTACGGGTACCATTCAGAACTTGAGGCTGACCGTACTTGACCCAGTTCGTTGTCGACCATCTCGTCGAGGTTGGGGGACTCGAATAAGCCTGTGTAAATGCCAATTAGCACGGAATACAGAACGGTAGAAATTAAATTCGGCATTACAGGCATTGTCCATCATTTCACAAAGAATTTCATACTCTTCATCCCGCTCATCGTATAATGCAGGCTCATCTTGGTTTTCTGAAAACCCAAGGTTGTGTGCAATAGAAGCAGCATTCCAGGGCCCAAATGTATCAGCCTGGTTTGCCAGATCCATCTGCTGCTTTAACGCATCTGCAGCAGGATCCTCGCCAGCGCTGAATGATGCACCATCCACCTGAAATGAATTCCACATTTCTTCTTCTGCTGCGCTTGGGATATTCACATTTTCACGGCGAGGTACAACATGAATGGCAGGGATTACGACAGTACCAAGTGTGGCATTTATGGCTTCATTTTGGTTTTCAATAACAGCGGAGGCTTGCACTTGCACGCGCTGCTGGTCCAGACTTCTCTGATGGGTTTTTGATGCGAGGTGCTTCTTCTCACTGTCGCGGTTGATCCAGTCATGATTCGGATCGTATCGCTTACACGGACTGCACTGAAGTTGTTTATGATCTGCCGACTCAACAAAGCCTTTATGGCAGTGGCATGAGGAAACCCCATAATATAGACATGAGCAGACATACATGCATCTAGAACTTTACGTGCTCGCGGCATTTCAGGTGGTAGGTCTGTTGTGATAGCAGTGTGAACGTGAATGAGTTTGCAAAGTCCAAATCGGGTCAAGTGGCTCACATCCTCCATTTCACTATGCCCCCAAAATCCGCTGCCGACATAGCGCTTGATGCTAGACTTGCTGCGGCTATGCTATCTGCTTCTCCTGTGCATCCGGCACTGCCGGGACATCGAAAGAGGAAGCGCACCAACACCGACGAGCAGGGTGAAACTGAAAACGGTTTGGGATCAGACGAGACGACAGTGATGATGAGGTGCCAACCACAATCACCCTGAGTTCGGCGTCTGCTGCTTTGACATCTGGTTCATCAGCATCCAACAGAAATGTTCTTGCCTTCACCAAGCAATATGCTACACCAAGTGTTTGCGGCCGTCCCAGATCATCGAAGTTGAGACCTTCGCAGGGGTGTGTCCCATTTACTTCACTTTTGACCTGGTTCTCAAACTCATTAGGACTTGGTGGCAACACACCAAATCAAGCTCTTTGCACTCTCCCTTTCACTCGAGAACAAGATGGAACAGATTGTCAGCTCACGTCCAGATTTCAAGGTTTCCCCGGCTTTAGACATATGTCACTTGCTAGGTGCTTCATTCTTGTTCTCATCTGCACCCTAGAAAAATATTCACCAAATTGCTCTTGGTATTTTGACATCGTCGCGACTCGCTGCGTATAAGGGTAGCCTCTCTACCAAACACCTACTCGTATGTGTCACAAATTACTCCTCTGCTCAGCTCGGCAGGCTAACACTCGGCCACGCTATTCAGAACATATTGATCAAGAACCGTTTTGACTTGCCTCCTGGCATAGAGTTTATCGCCTCTGATTGGGCATTAGTCAAGATTCACCCTGAGTATCACTTGACACAGGTTCGTGCGTTGTTCAAACGATTTGTAAGTGTTTTGCTGCACCCTTTGTATGACACATCTCTCACCATCATTCTTAGCTGAAACAGAGTCTTCCGGAAGGGCCACCTTTCGCTCACCTCAACATCTTTGTCCTCGGACAGCACTTTGTGAAGGACACCAAGACTGTGCTCACTGCTCTATTGTGTGCTCGCATCGCTCTCATGGTGCATCTTATTCTTCATTTCTGCTCCACATTTCTTTCTCACAATTTGTCTCAGAGGGAAATTTACGTTGACCATCCTGGTGAAGAATTTTGGGATGAGCTGGATTCTCGTCTTTCCTGGATGCAGACAACTGCAGGGATGGACGACCACAAGATAATCAAGTATGTCAATTGATGTCTCCTCTCCCACCTTTACTCATTGTAATGCACAGCCATCAATCTTCGCGGCAGAGTCCGTGGTCTGGAACGAGTCCAAATCTTATCTATGACGCGGTGCATGAAGATTCCAGCACGCGGTCATCCATCAGAATCCATCCGTAAGCTGCCAGCGCATCACGCCACCGCAGAAGCACGCCACCTCCCGCCGCGATGAGAATCAAGAAGACCAAGGAGGCTGCCAGAACTTGCGAGAAACAGAAAAGTGCTGCTGCCCACGCCGAGATTGACCCCACGGACCCCGAATATGCGCCCCCGAGCGACGAGGAAGATATTGTCGCACCGGTTCCAGGCACATCGAAATTGAGGGCTAAAAAGCCCGAGGAGGCAAGAATTTACATTTTCAAATGGTGGCGGGCACTAACATGACTTGTGCAGCTGGCATCGCGGAAGCGCCGCCATGAAAACTCCGATCTCTATGAGAAAACGGACTCGTGCTCCTGCACTTCGAAATGGCGGGATGAGAATCGGATCACCAAGAAAGCGAGAATCATCAACGCTCAGCCTTCAATTGCGAACCTTTTCAAGGTTTTTCATTTCTTCCTGTTAATGGATAATAAACTCACGCTACCCGCACAGAAGCCCGCCGAAAAGATGCAGTCGGCGCAATCCAGCCAGGAGGTCTATATCTTCATACAAAATGTCTTCCTGGGCTTGCCTTACTTTATTGTGTTGTGTAGGTTTCACCTGTTTATCCGCAAGATGTCCAGCCGCATGTCCTTGCTCCAAATTCCTGCTCACAACTCCAGGCAGCAGAACATGCTCAGGTGGACTCCGATTCGGACATCGAGATGATCTCGGCACCAGATTCTTCACCTCTCGATCTCCCCGAATCATGTCCCTCCGTTCCGCCTATTGAAGACACCCTCGACCCCGTCGAATCTCCTCTTCTTACTGCTGGGTCTTCCACTGCGGCGCCTGCTCCTGCCAATGACCCAGAAGGCGATGGCGGCTATTCAACCGGCGACAGTGACGACGACCAGAACACTCACGAACTCTCCCTCGCCACTATCGAACTCACATTCAAGAAGTTTGACGCAAAAATCAAAAAGTATCGCAAAGCTCACTTGTCACCACGAGCGCTAACAGCGATGACTCCGGAGAAAGGCGCGCAGCGCCTGGTCATGGTTAACGGGCTGACGGAATTCAACGCCCAGCGACACAAACGCGAGATTGAACGCGTCAATCTTGCCAAAAAAATTGACAACATCCCGCGACCTCAGCGGCCCAAGCTCCGCTCACGCCTCCGGAAAATGAAGCTGTCAATCGCGGCCAGCATCACAGTCGCAAATCAGTTCAGCAAGACCAAGTATTGGGCGCAGAAGCTTCGTTCAACTGCGCGCACCTTCTCCGAAACCGGAGAGCTCCCGGAAATAACCAAGGCAAAGGCGCAAAGCACAAGACCCACTTTGACGACCCAGATGTCAAGCCTCGGCTTGAAGCTTTTGCACGCGGCCTAGTTCCAGAGGCTGAAGGGGGTTTCAAAGGGCGGGTGCATTGGTTGACTTCTGTTTCATCCCTTGTTCATTGACATTCCAAAACAGATTGCACCAGACAAATTACGACGCTACGTCAACGAGCACCTCTTTCCCGAGCTTGAGATCGAAGACACAATTGGCATCACGACTGCCACGGCATGGCTCAAAAAACTGGGATATTGTCTCTGTCGCTATCAGAAGGGAATTTATTACGATGGCCACGAGCGACCTGACGTTGTTCAAAAGCGAAACGAATTCATCAAGGATATATTCACATGCCTTCAGTGAGTCGATCCTGACGTTATTTTCGCACAAATGCTCAATCAACAATTTAGGAACGCTTATCAGTACAAAGATGAAAAAGAGGACAAGGCCGGCGCCTCTCAAAGCAAGACTACCACTAGCGATCTCAAAGAAATTCCACCAAAATTGAAGCCCGGGGACGTCATCTATTACCCCATCTTCCACGATGAGTCCACTGTCCATGCCAACGATCAAGCCATTTTGTCTGGGAAACTGACAACCAGCACGAGTTGCGACAGAAGAGCCGCGGCCGCCTCATCCACATCTCAGACTTTATTATTGAGCACTGTGGCCGGCTTGTTTTGACGCCCGAGGAGATCGCGCGCGAGGAGCTGCTCCCGAAGCGCCCACTCAGCCCTGCGGAACTCGAAGCATTATGTGTGCGTCTTGAAGTGGAAGCAGCGGCGGCTGCTGCTGCTGCTGAGAAAGTGCGGATAGCGCTGGAGCAGGGGGAAAAGCCGAGAAAGAAGCGGGCAGCAAAGGAGAAGCAGGCTCCAAAAGCGGCCCCTGCAACTGATCGAACGGCGGAAGGACTGGAGTGGACACCACCTCCACCCCCCGCGCCGTTCAAACGCTACCGGTGCGAGCACTATGATGCGTGTCGCATCATCCATCCGGGTGCTGGGCACGATCCATACTGGGACATGCCTCAGTTGATAGCGCAGGTAGGTTTCTTTCACGAAGACTGGCCTGAGTGCTTATTGTGTGCAGACTAAAGGCGCGATTTATAGTTTCGAGGCTAAATACCCCGATGGCTGGGCAGTCTTTGTTTTTGACTGCTCTTCCGCACACGAGGCATTCGCTGTTGATGCGCTTGTCGCTCACAAGATGAATCGCTCTCCGGGCGGCAAGCAGCCGAAAATGCATGCCACAATCAACCCCGCAACTGGTCAACGCCAGAGCATGGTCTTCGAGTCGGGTGATCATGCAGTTGAGTCGGAGGGCAAGTCACTCGTGGGTCAGCCGAAGGGGATGGAGCAGGTTTTGCGGGAAAGAGGTTTGTTGGAGATGCTGAATGCGGCAGCAGATAACCGGAAACGCGGCTCAACGGCGGTCGCAATTTGTCGAGAGTGTGCAAAGTCTCAGAAGGCGCGCGATCTGGAAGCTAAAGCGCGTCGCGAAGGTCTGGATCCCGAAGATGCAGCAGGAGAAGGCGCTTTCGACGACGACGACGACGACAATTGCCCGGTGGATTGCTGCATGCAACGTGCTCTCGAGTGCCAGCCTGACTTCAAGGCGGAAAAGCCACTGTTGCAGGTTTTGATTGAAAAACGGGGCCACATCTGCCTCTTCCTCCCCAAATTTCATTGCGAGCTGAATCCGATCGAGATGGTGTGGGCTCAGATCAAGCGTCGTGAGTGCTCTCTCCAGTGTCTTGTTTTTGTCGGGTCCTCACCGTCCCTAAGGTTTCCGTGAACGTGCAGATGGCACATTCCCCACAGCTCAAAAACTGATTCCAGAGTTTATTGAAGCCGTTTCTTTGGACAGCATTCGACGCTATTTCCGCCACTGCTACCGCTACATGGACGCTTACCGCCATGGTCTCGATCCGCAACAAGCTGCGCGGGCCGTCAAAAAATATTCCTCTCATCGCCGGATTCCTGTTGCTGATGTTGTGATGCTTAAATCCACTTAAATGTATCCTTCTTAGCCTGCAATAGACCATTTTATAGTGTTTAGAAGGGGTCTTTGACCTCGCCGGTCGATGCCGAAGCCTTGCTGAGCAATTTTCCCACGTGTTTCACTTTCTCGAGGTTCAAATTTTTGAAATCTTCTTCAATCCCTTAGATATTTTATCACAATGAAGCGCTACTGTATATCTCTCATTTCCAGATGTTTCCGAATGCCTAGGTGGTTTGCGGATAATGATCGGTGGTCATCTTTATTGACGATCAATACTCCCTTATTCGGCAATCGAGAAGTGCCCGACGGCACTGTATCTATCAACATTTTCGCGTGGTTCCTTTCGGGGAAATCTAATTAGACCAATCGAACGGTTCCTCGGGCACTGAAACCGCAAGTAGGTTATTAAATCAACCCAGAAGACTGGCAAAAAGAAACTCGAACAGCTACGGCAACGAGCGCATCACATCATCTATGGTTGTCATGGTGATCATGCGATTTCCTTTCACCAATCATCAGGGTATCCCGCGCATACCGAGATCGTACGGCCATGAATCTTTCCGGATCGACGACCGTGATGGGAGGTTTGACGCCAGAAGTTTGGTTTCGGCTACCCTTTACGCCTTATGGACACCGTCTGTAATTGGCCGTGGTGACTGATCATCAGGCCAAACAACTGGGCATGAGCTTTTCATAATTAGAACGCTATTAGCTGGCTTTTACAAGAAAATCTCGAACGCCGTCAATGGCAACGTGAGTTTCAGAAACTGATCGATCATCAGTCGCAACGTCCTCCACGCAAATATCCCATGTGTGGGAGGATCCCCTGCTCTCCGCAGCTGATTGGTCATCTGCATCGAAAAGTATAAGGACGGGACGTTGTAACCTTGTTGTAGCCCATAGCCAGGTCGCATATCACCACTCTCATTCTTTCAACCCACCTCATTTCCGTTTATTCAAACATGCAGTTCTCCTTGATCTCTGCTCTCGCCGCCCTTTTCTTTGTCTCCACGCTGGCTGCTCCCGTCCTTCAGACGAGGGACATCATCGACGACGCGTGCAACGGCAAAGCCATCGGCGATGCCTGCTCCTTCAGCACCCCAGAGATTGGTACCATTACCGGCAGTACGTATCGACGATCACATTTCCTGGCCTTGTGGAGAGGTGCTGAGTGGTGTATTATCACAGCATGCGCAAACCCCTCGGACGACGGCGTTATCGTCTCACCCGAGGTCTTCTGCGCGGAGACCTTCTTCTAGACTGGCATGTCCCTCACCATTTGCCCGACTCAAATGTGTTGACTTCCATACACAGTTAACGCGTCTCTGTATTTGAACAAACGACAGACGTCTGCTGCGCAGGACGACGAAGATGAGAACGAGTGATACCTTCCTTTGTATTCTACAATGGGAATCGATCTTGTGCTATGAAGTTCCCTGACACGTTCCTCACCCCGAGTCGTATAGACCTTCGTCACTACGTAGGATGTGCAAGTTCGTAGTTTGATGGATGATCTTCGTAGTTTGATGGCGCAAGCTCGTCGCAAGCAGCCAAGCGAGCGCAAGTTCGTCAGAACCCGTCGGAACGCATCAAGGGCATGCAAGTTCGTCAGAACATGGTGCAAGTTCGTCGTAAGCCCCAATTCGGCGAGCCATCTGATGCATGCCGTCATTCTGGTTGATGCGCCGACTGCTCTTCTTCACCATCATCTCGCCCCGCCGCCCGCTTTCTGGCAGTCTTCGCGGTGTGTTTCCCGCTGCCATCGGCTCCACGCCAGGCTTGGTTACTAATATTTCCTGTTCTGACAGACGGCAAATGGATGGCTCCTTCTTTTTCTGGGAGAACACGGGGCAAGAACAGCAACGGTACGATGAACGACTGCTCTCACTGCCCTGCTCACTCGAGTGTTCCTCAATTTTAGACACTCGCCACATGTCAATCACGATGCGTTGGGTGATTTCCCAACACCAATCCCGTTAGAAGCGCCCTTGGCGCCGTCTGTCAATTCTGGCGGTTACGGCAACCCTGCCCCGCTTCTACCTCCAGGTGCGAGTGTCTCCCGCCTCAATTACCCCGACTCAATGATGTTTCCGGACAGATCTGTTCCCTGGTGCATATACGTCTCACGCTGCTTCCGCCACATTCCAGCATGAGTTCACGGCGCTGACTTCGTGGGATGCCGCGCTGTCTTCTTGGTTGCCGCAGTCAGCACAGCAGCTTAGCCAAACACCCCCACCATGGGATGACGGCTCAAGGCAGCCGCATTGGGATGATTTTGTCTCCAGGTCTGAGGATCGCCCTCCTGTGTTTTACCCAATATGTATGCCCTTCTCCCCACAGCAGTTGATCGGCGCCCGCACATTTCTCCTCTACAACAGAGTCGAGTGGGAGCGAATTTTCGAGTGATGGTTATGGGTAGGATTCCCAATATCATGTTTTATGCTGGTACTGAACGTTTGACTAGCATTGATCTACTCATGGGGGATTTTAGGTTTTTTATTTTTATTTTGTCTCTGTTTGAGCAAATGCGTAAACCTTTCTCAGCGATTCACATCCAAACTCAAGATTTCCGTCTGCTGCCCCATCCAGCATTCCCGACGACAATGATTGGTCATCCCGGTAAATATTCTCAACTCTTGGGCTCCATCCACTGACAAATGTAAATAGGTGGTCGTCCAGCAGCTCACACCCAGTATCGGCGGCGCCGTCAAGCGTGTATGACAACCTAGGCGAAGATAGGTCAGTGATTCACACTGCTTTTGTGCGAAACAGGTCCACTGATTTTGTCCCCGCTAGCTCGCTATCTGTGTCTGTTGAGATCGGACCGTGGGATTATACCGGTGGGGACAACGAACCATCGTAAGTTTCCTATTATCATTACGTCCAATGCTGCTGAAACTCCCAACTTCAAGCGCGTCGATTTCATTTCCTGTCCCACATTCCGATGTTCATGTGATCGACAAGGCACCGGACATCGATGCGCGTCTCGGGTGGGAGTGGAAGCCGTCGAACATCAAGTGGTTGGATCCGGGAGTGTCTTCCCAAGTCACGGACTTCCCCCACGGCATGAAGCTCACGGATAAGACCAAGATCTATGCTCTTCACCGGGTGAAGGGTTGCCCATCGCAGTTTCCTTTCTTTTCCAAGCGCACGGCGTACCTCGTAGATCTTACCGAGATGTCAGATTTAGACCCCAAAATGACAGTCGATGACACCCTCCGCGATCAGGTTTTTTTTCTGCCCTGTTTGTCAAATAAATACAGGCTGACTGGCACCTACACTAGGACTCTCACTCTTGGCTCGGGTCCACAGGCGCTCGAAATGCACCCGATGCACATATACCCGGTTCATTTTTTGGTCTCACCGACGACATCAAAGTCGCATGTCGGCGAGCTGCTCCATTCTGCGCTGGTGTATCGGCATGTGAAGCCCTTGATTCTGCTTTTCTGGCAGAGGAAAGACGTGAGCTGGACCCAGAACCGAGTCGAAAACTTGCGGCAGCAGTACTGCGCACGCGGGAAATGCAAGATGATACTGATGTTGGTCGGACTCTTGCGTACGATCTTTTTATCATTGTCTCACCTTTCAGCGCTCTCGCGGATTGACCAGATTCTATCATTCCCTTCAAAAATGGCGCTGTAACGGAATTCATGCTGACGGTGTACGGTGTGACGGGAGTATCTCCCTGCACAAATTGAACGCGGTATGTTTTGCCCTGTGTACACCGCGTATTTCTGTGCTTACTAATTACGGTCAAGCCCATGCGGAATAAGGAGCATATTCTGCTCTGCTCCAAACGCAATGAGGCCCTCATCTTCAATTCCCTTCACTCGCAGGTGCTCATCCTTGATCACGTCTCTGAGGAGATTTTTGTGAAGGTGATGAATGGTGAGAGCATCATAGAGGAGGACGACACCGAGGGTAAATGTCCGAGGGTTGTTTCAGCGCGCACCGGACAAAAAGGGAAACATCGCTGCCGTGAGTTCATTTGTGCTCCGTACTTTCAGTCGTCGTTCAGAACTGACACATGTACACATTTTAGCGTTCAATCATCACAAGAACGGGCGCCCATATGTCGCCCAGATTGAGCCAGTCACCTGTGCCGCGAAGATGATGATCTTTTGCCCGTGGGAGTCGCTCCACCCCACACTCGCATGCATGGCATTGGTTGTCCCGTATCCCAAGTCGGGTCATACCCATCCTCCGCCACCAGCCGGTAAAATTACTCAGGCCGTTGCAGCACGGTATCGGCAGTGTGTTCGCAAGATTGGCCTTGGAGCAACCGTATCAAAAGTCGAGAATGGTGGGAATTATTATCCCAGCGCCGCCGAATTTTTACTGACCATACGTAGCACAATCAACCAAGGATCTGCTCGACGGGAAGACACCCGGTTTATTTCATCCGGGGCTGCTCAGCCGCGACGCCAAGACTCGACTCATCCAGCAGGTTAAAGACGAGTTGAACAGTTTATCGTCGACGGGCGCAAACACCTGGCAACATGATTTTTCTTTTAACCCTTATGAATTTTTTTCTCATTCCGTTGTTTTCAGAGGTTGCAACATACATTGCTGACCAAGAGGTTCTGAGCGATGAGAAGCGATATCTTCACAGCTCGCTTTCCCGTGATGGAAAGCGAATCATCTTCGGTGCGCATCACAAATTGCTCAATTCCATCCATAATCTTCACACCCTCAACTACAACACCACCTTCAAGCCTGTTGTAGGCGATATGAACATTTTTGAGATCAATGGGTGGTTGGTGGGAATTAACGAATGTACGCAAATTCTTCCTCGTATCATTCCATGCTAATGTGATGGTAGCGGTGACGGTCATGCGCGTGTGGATGGAGATACACGACCGGGCGGCGTTCAAAGCTGTCTGGGAAGAAGTCCAACGTCTCGTTCTTAAGCTCACACGTAAGCGGCTGAAGTTTAAGGGCCTTCACAAGGGAGGGAAGATTTTGGGGCTAAACTCCGACATGGAGGCGGCGCCGCTTCTCGGCTTTGCCGATGCATTCGTCGCAACGATTGATCTCGAGGATGTGCGTTCCGTTGTTGGGACTGATGCGCAGAAACTTCTTCCTTTTGTCCTACGGGTCTGCTATTCACACTATAATCGGTACAGTTCTTCTTGTTCTGTCGTCCTGCGCTGACGTCTTTCAGTGGAATTCCCCTGCTCTCGCATCTATCAAAAGCGATCCGGCAGCGCATTTTCAACCTCAAGTATCTCAAGACATGGGCAGCCTTCGAAGCTTTTAAAGCCTGGATTCAGATTGTCCCAGACCCCCATGGTGTACTCAGACGTGCGCTATCTTTTGTCTGATACTCCTTGGCTTTCTTTGCTCAACTTTAGTGGTAGGGTGGTGGGAGCACAAGACCATGCATCGTTGGCTGCTTCCGGGTCTCATCCAATGTTTATCCAACATCCCGCTCGAACAATGGAACACGATGGAGGCTACCACCAACCTCGGTGAGGCGCAGCATGCGTGGAACAACAACAAGACCGGGACTGGTATGGGCGCTCTCGAGTCTTTCAAAAAGTGAGCTTCCATCTCTCATCATATCGTGCGTAGTATTGTACTGAACCCAACCGAGATACGAAGAGCTTGACGTCCGAAGAGCTGAAGAAATTGAGTTGCGTAAGTTAACTGGAATCTCGCGAAATGCGCATAACGAGGTATCTGATCGTTATGCCAATCGAACGGCGCGGCAGACTCGGAATTCTGAGAAGTTCAGACGCGCTCACAACGCTGACGCGACAGTCGCCGCTTTGGTTGCGGAATTATCGGAGATGAGAGAGGAGCTTACAGAAGCTCGCAGCGAGGCTGAGGTGAGGTCATTCTTATTCTGTCCCCTCACGGCACTTATGCAAAATTTCACAGACTGAGCCGTCGTCCGGAGCTGTGGACCACGTCCGCGTCCGTGAGCTTGAAACTGCGGTGGTGGAACTCGAGTCCAAGCTCAAACAGGCTAAGGCCGAAGCGAAGGTAATATTTTCCCGCTCAGTGGATCAAAACTCACATTTTCGCATGCCAGTCAAACTCTTCCGGGCGTGTTCGTGCGTCTAAAGCCAATGTTGGCGCTGCCGGCGCTGTAGCGTCGACAACGCTGGCCGAAACACGGGCTGGGTCGGGATCATTCGCCGAGACAGCCGCAGCGTCGTCGACGCATGCGCCCGAGTCCTTGGAGGAGGTTGCTGTAGCCCCGCCTGTCCCGCCATCGCCCACTGTACATGTGTCGAGCACTGTGGTCGCAGCGATGGACACGGGCGATTCGGAGCAGGCTGGTGTGGACCTGCATCGTACGTCGGGGCGCAAGCGCACACAAGCTGAGGTATCTGTCTCAGCTCCCTCGGTGTCCAACAAGCGTCAGAAGCAGCCTCAAGATCCGCTCGCAGGATGGGTCATGGAGGATCCCGACACCGGGGAAAAGCTTACTGGGCACGAGTGGGTTGAACGCAATCCAGGGGAGTTTGCAGAACACTATCCAAAAGATCACAAGCGGTACCTCGAGTACCTCAAGCTTCAGGCGCAGTCTTCGTAGATATCATTCAAGTACACGCGACCCACGCAACCATTTTTACTCGCCTGTTTGCACTCTACTTTATCCTTTGTTTACTTCACCATTTACAACAATTCAATGCTCCTGTTTGTGCACTACGGCCGTTGACGAAGAGCCTTATTTAATGTCTTTAGATGTAGCGGACAAAGAACAAGACAAACAACCTCGACCAACACTCACCGTCAGGAGTAAATGACCTTGCCGCAGACATTAATGACCGTAGGTTACGCTTGAAATATCCCAATAAGCTGTGGTAAATTGGCGTATATTTTTCTCTGCGTACAGACCGTGATTGTTGAAACTTGGCGGTGCAATATGGGTTGGTCTTTGTCGCGAAAAAGCTCATAATCTAAGCAGACCAATTCGTCCCTGTATCATATTTACTGACTCAACTTTTTGGGCAGTCTGCCCGATGAGCCGTACCCTATTTTTTCAATAGCAGTTAGACCCACCCTCATAGATTCATCGTCGTCTTGAATCGATGGAATCTGTGTCTTTAATCAGCGGACCCCGGTGCGTCCCAGTTGATTATTTCATTCCTCTTACTGAGTACTAGGTGTGGTTTATCAGAAGGCGATTGACTCGTCGCATGATTGGGCGATCGTTCCCGGTGTGTCCCACTCGACTTGTTCATTTCTTTTAATCACTGAGCTTTCAATCTAGTCCGCGCCTTGACTCGGGTCATCACCATGTCCTTGACAAATCGAATCAGGCCCTTCATCGGTACGTCCCTTCAGCTCTGAGTTGACTTTCTTGTATTGACTTGAACTCTAGCTACTGACCTTGAGCCGAGTAGGTCGCAACTACGTCGAGCTGCGTCACCTTACATTTCTTGTTGACTGTATGCTGACTTCATCGCAGATCTTATCGACCTCAGACCTCGCCCCGGACGCCGTGACTCTGCACGCATGCCTCTATTTCATCGGTACATTGATTTACTACTCAGTCACCGTAAGTCAAGCATTGAACTTGAAGCTGGACGTTTGAGTATGATTTATCTTCACACAGGTCTGTTTAATTATTAACTGTGTGTCGGGTTCGGTTCAAGATGACGCCTTGGACCACTGCTATGTTCCTGGGTATGTTCCCGTGCCTCTGCCTTCAATTTTCGGGCTGACCTGCATCTAGGTACACTTGGATTACCCTCAGGAACATCAAAACCCCGCCGGGGTATTACTGATGTGTTCGTATCGTGTTTCCTTGACCTGGATTGACATCCTATTTATTATCCATCGCAGGACCTCGATCCGAGACGCCGAGAGTCGAAGTATGGCGCCGTGATTTTCTTTATTGACCAACGCAGGCCATGACTGGATCTTGATTGGGTCTTGATTTGGTACGTCCGCCTCTTCTTGTGTGAAGCTCGTTCATTGACTGACTCTAATTCCGATTCAGAGTGATTGCTACGCCTTTTCGAAGCCATTCAGAGCTACTACCACGATCGTTCGAAGCGTCAAAGCGGGAAGCATAGTGTCTGAACTTGAGGTGCGTCTGTCTGCTTGATCTGCGATTGACCGATGTAGGTCATAGAACGCAACCTTCAACATTACCCCAACCTTCAACGGTTCAAGTCGTGCCTTGAGGATGTCCGCTCGTTGCTTTCACTTGGTTGAACCGTTGGTTGATTTACTAAATCGTTCAGAATTCTCAGGTGCGTTCGATTGAGACTTCTGTTTGTATTCCAGATCACCGAAACGATGCCGGGGTGCGTTCCCTTCATTTGATCTGCGTTGACTCGATTCTGGACTGACTGACTGACTTGGATTGGGGATCTATTGAGATTTATTGGTCTGAAACTCAAAACTGGCGTGTATATTGACCGCTGCCATCGTACTGTCGTGACAGAGCGAGCGCGCTCCGTGCTCGACGTTGGCAACTACGACGACAATTGAACCGTGGGAACAGCAACAAATGTATGTACGATGATGCGGCAGAGGAGGAGACACACCTGGTTTTTATTGCTGCTGCTGTGGTAGCACAGATGGCAAAATTTACATATTAATGCACATTCAGTGGCATTTCCAAGACAGAAAGGGAGGATTTGGTGAACACAGGTCGGACTTCTGATGGGAGTGATGGCAATGGTCGGGATACGCGAGACAAACGCCTCTGCTCATCGGGTTCTAATCTGACGAGCTTGCATGTTGGACATGCCAGATATGGCATCCGACGAGCTTGCGCTTGAACCGACGAACTTACGCATCATTTGCCGAAGCCCTGACATCCTACGTAGTGACGAAGTATGTGAGGGCTCGGCGGGATTACCATTTTTGGACATTTTCGTTCTTTTTCCCCGGCTACACTCGCGCCGCGGTTCCGACCGCGGATGCCGGTAGTAACATCCTCAGACACCCTCCTCAACTCCTCCACTGCAGTGCGGCTGTCTCTACCTATATAGTTGCCGCTCTGTTCCGTACCATAGAGTGGTGGCTATGGCCCAGTATAGCCACAGTGGCTATGGAACAACATAGCCACCGTTCTGTGGTACAGAACGGGGCGGCAACTATGTATTTCACTTTTCGGAATTTGTTCAGACTGCTCTAAAAATGTGTTTAGAAGGGTTGAAAAAAATCGAATTTTTTATGGGTACCTGGGTAGTGTCGGTGAGCTCCAAAAAAGTGAATGCATGGCCGGAATTGATTTCAGACCTGTGAATTTTGCAGCAGATTGAGTGCGAAAGCCGTGAGACTCCTGCCGGAACTGTCCGTTTTCGGGCATTTTCCGGGGAGAATTACCCAATTTGGGTATGGCTATGCTCGGCTAAGAGGGAGGGTGTTAATTCACTTTTCCGACCCTGTGTCAGAAATTTTGAGGATGAGTGCCTCTTGGCGAGTACTCAAGACTGCACAATCCTTGATGGACCGACATAATACAAGTTTGCTCTTTTTCCGTCTATATTGTTTCCATCACCTTTAGCTGGCGCACGCCTCCCCCACTATCACCTTGCCTAAAAAGGCATATCTTATCAGCACGTGCGTCGACCACCGTGTCATAATGTAATGTTTGTCCAAGGTTAGTATGGTTACTATTCTCTATTGGTTAAGTGACCATGAGGCTGCTTACGTCAGTATGGCCTGCTGTTCGGGTTCGAGCCAGGCGTTGTTCAGTCTTTTTTTTCTTTTGTACCATCCTGTATTCTGTTTCCCCCTTTCGATTTAGCTCATGTGCAAGATGTTATTCTATATTACCTCCATTTTCTCCTCTCCCACCACAGAAATCAGCTGGCACCAATATATATCTGAGGGTTTTATTGTAGCATCAATGCTGCTTTACTCTACTAGCTTGCATAAATAAGACTACTAAGCAGAAATGACATCAAATTGGGCTTGAAATTAATGCAGCAGATGTGTAAATTGTGACTTAATTTAGAACATGCCCATTGTCAACTTGACCTTTCTTAAGGCTCTTTGTAACTTAAATTCACAAAGGAAATGATTGGAATGGACCTTTACAGTGTTTGCAGGAAACCTTGGCCGTGCCTTTTTTTTGGGGGGGGGGGAAATGGAAAGGAAGCACAGGATCTGGCTCGTGGAGCAAGGTGCCGGACGCTTGGCCGGACACCACATATGGTATTTTATTTTGGGGAAAAAATGGTGCGGCCAAGGTTTTATGCAAACACTGTAATACACATTCCCTTTTTTTTCAGGAAATTAAACTAAAAAAAATGACTTGAATAGACAATGAAGTTGAATGAACTTGTACTGAACTCGGATCTCAGTGTACTGGGAAAGTGACGTGATGTCATAGTGGGGGTATTTACTTAGAGCGAGCATTATCTTATCTTATTTGTAAGCACTTCCCTTTTTGGGAAGGTGATAGGCAAGGGGTGTTATCACCTTTCGCATTGAACGTAGCCAACGGGTTTTTCTCGGCTAGCTGTTGTCTCGTGATGATCTCAGGTGCCAGGAATCTCAGCCCACATTGACTCTTACGATATTTCACATCTCATTTGGGTTTGTCGAGGTACCTCATCAGACTTTTGACAAATCTGTTTTGGGGTTTTTGGGGGTTGTTGAACCCCAAAAAACCTCAAAAAACAGTGCCAAATCTCAAAACCCCGCCAAAAAACCTCGCAACCTGACAACTTCGCAACTTGGCCAACATTTTTGAAAACCTCCAAAAAACAGTTTTTTTTCCATCATTGCACTATGGAGGATCTCACATTTCAGACCAGTTTTGTGTTGGAAAAAAACCTAACAACCCCAAAAAACTCAAAAACTCCGCAACGGATTTGTCAAATGGCTGATGCTGTACCTAAGCATTACTTGCGTAGACGAATATCACATTGTTAAATTGTTAAATTGTTGGACTGCATGTGATATGACTGGTGACCAAGCTCCACGTGCCGCAAATCGCGGCTTAGACGACGTCAGCCCATTGGTGCAAGCTCTTTTTGCCATCCCTGGTTTAAGAGTGCAGAAGTATCCCATTGGACGAGGGTCATGAGTCGCAGGCTTCGGGACGCGGTTACGCCCATCTGTCCTCCACAATTCAATGTCTAAAGGAGAAACCTGCTACCGCAGAAGACGGAGATGGTAGAGATAAGCGCAAATTGAAAGCCAGAGAGGCCATAATCCGACCCCCTTTTGACCATGCGTCTCACAGGAGGCCTTTTCTCCATCGCACTCTCCATCCTTGTGGCGGCCGCGTGGAACGTCCCAGCCGAATATGGCATCATGCCGTCGTCCGACGGTCGGTTCCTCCGCGACACCAACGGCCGGCCGTTCTTCTGGCAGGCCGACACGGCCTGGCTACTGTTCCATCGCCTTAACTATACCGAGGCTGAGATGTATCTGTCCGACCGGGCCAGCAAAGGCTTCACTGTGGTCCTGGCCGTCGGCTTCACCCAGGTGGGCATCACCAGTCCCAACCGGAACGGCGACCTCCCGTTCGTTGGCAAAGACGTGCAGCAGCCCAACGAGCCGTACTGGGCCTACATTGACTCGATTGTCGAGCTAGCTTGGGACAAGGGGATCCGGATCTGCATGGTGCCTGCATGGGGGCAATATGTGCATGACAGTGGTAGGCCTTGCATCCAACGTGTGCATAAGAAAGCAGGCGGAAGGACACTGACGGCATCCACAGCCAACAACCCGGGTGTGCTGACTGCCACACCGCCCCTACCTTTGGGCACTTTATCGGCCAGCGGTATCCCTACCTCCCCAAGCCCTGGTCGCCGACACCAACCCCTGGTGGGAGAACAAGACGGCGGTGAAAGCCGACTACACCGCGGGCGGCGTGCCGCCCACATATGATGTCGTCGACTGGTCGCCTGTGTACGATGCCCTTGCCAGGGGCATCGTCGCCGGTGAGCAAGATGCCATCGCTAACAGCACGACCTGGTCACCACTCCTGACAATCCACCCGACCAACCAGTGGTTCAGTGGCGGGCCACTGGCACTCGCGAGCGCGTTTTTGGGGGACCGATCGTGGCTCACGCTCGATGCCTGCCAGTCAGGCCACACCGACTTCCCGCCAAACCCACCAATCCCCTGGTGGAACGCTCGCCGCGGCTGGGAGCCAGTCGAGCAGATGTACGCGGCAGGGGCACGGCATGGTGCCCGTGTGAGGCCTGTTCTCGACAATGAGCCGCACTATGAGGACAGGTACAGCAATGGGAACAGTGCACACCCGTGGTGGAATGCGAGTGATGTGCGGACTGGGAGCTGGCAAGCTGTAAGTCCTCATCGATTGCCTCCTGATTTCCCTGTTGTCTTCCGATACCGATCTTGACCACTCGTGTTCTCGGCAAACAGGTCTTCTCCGGCGCAGCAGGCTTGACATACGGGGCGAACGCAGTCATGCAGTTTGCCATCCCGGGGCTTTATGCTTCCGATGGTACTGGGCCGGGCGACTACTGGCTGGCTGATCTGGCGCTGCCGGGATCCGGCCAGATGCAGTGGGTGGAGAAGGCCGTCAGGGACCGTGGGGACGCGACCTACTTCCAGCGTGTGCCGTCTCAGGACATCGTCATGAGCGACGCAGGGGCGACGATAAGAGGGTCACCGCGATGAGGGATAGTGCTGGCAGCTGGATCATGGTTTACACGCCCACAGGAGAGCCGTTTGCCATCGACACGGCGAGTCTGGTGTCGTGTGACGGCACCCAGGCAAGCTGGTTCGACCCCTTGGATGGGACATACAGAATGTTCGAGTTTGTCTGTCGCGGAAGTAATGGGGCCTCTGTGGTCACGTTCACGCCACCGGTAGAGGACGGACACGTCGACTGGACGTTTGTCCTAGAGGTGAAGAACTAGCCTTTGATTCGCATTATTCGTATATTAAGCAGATAGGTCGAATCAGTATGCGCCTGTTTGTTTTTGAGTCCATTCCTTGATCTGCTGTCACAGCTGTGGCCGATGGATTTTGGGAGCAAAACTCGATGTCCAAACACGTCTTTTAGGGAATATTCTTCCTGCCAGAAGAAACACTGACCCAAAAACCTTTCCACTTGGAGCGATGTTCTGTCTCCAAACCCTCCCGGGTCGCTTGCGGGGCGGCCAGTGCATGTTTGGATTGGAGTTCTTCGGAACCACGAGGGCGATGGTTGCGTGTTGGGACTGAAGATACCGCGGCCTTGCGCACCGCTCGCCCGCTGTGTGGAAAGATATAAATCTCAGAGCTAGCATTATCAATGAACGCCCAAAATTGAACCCTCACTTCGGTTTAATTGCTTCTTCTCCATCGCTTTCTGAGCTCGAAGCTCTTTCCACCTCCTTCAATTCCACTTCAATTTTTTTTTCTCTTGTTTTCACACACCTCACGCCGAGACATAACCATGGTCCGAACATTCATTTTCTTGGTCGCCAACCTGGCTTGGGGTCAAGCAGTGTTTCCGCAGCCCCGTTCAATGCCTGCCGTAAAAGCAACAAGAAAAATGTATATGCGCAAGAACCGGGATCCCACATATGATAATACTGACTCCCCGTACAGAAGAACACCGCGGCTGCGGCCACAACATCAGCACCTCAGCAGTTGTAGTCACACTCACAAAAAAGGTTACTGTACGCACACCTAAAACAGGAAACTCTCCGACCTGTTAAATGGGAGGTAGAAAGGTGGGCTTTCCACGGCAATTTCAGATGGTCAAAAAGTTGCTCTTTCAAGTGGATGGAAAGTGTAGTAGAATGGATCAATTTAATCACAGGTTTCATTCAGTTGAAAAGATCAACTTTCCGCAGTGTTTTCAGACGGGTTGAAAGAACTTCATTCCCTAAAGAGTAATGGATTTCTTTCAACCTGTCTAAAACTGACGTGGAAAGTTGATCTTTATCTCTTTACTGAATGAATTTCTTTCAACCCGCCTGGAAACGGTGTGGAAAGTTGATCTTTCACTGCTTCGGTAATGAACTTCTTTCAACCTGTCTGAAACAGACTTGGAAAGTCGATCTTTAAGTCTTTGTGGAATGAAGTTGTTTCAACCTGTCTGAAAACGCGGCAGAAAGTTGATCTTTATAACTGATTGAAACCCGTGATTAAATTAAGTCATTCTATTACACTTTCCGTCCACTTGAAAGAGGAACTTTCTGACCATCTGAAATTGCCGTGGAAAGCTCACCTTTCTATCTCCAATTTAACAGTTCGGAGAGTTTCCTTTTTAGGTGTGACGGGAGGGCGGCGGCCACCATCACTCTCATCATTTGATGCCGCTACCCTGGTCTCCGACTAGAGAGTGCTTTGCCAGTGTCGTGAAAAACTGCACGGAATAGATCGGAGTGAACGGATCATTACGGTGCTATTGCTTTCCCACAGCTGGCAATTTGAATGCACACGGAAATCAGCTAAATTTCCGGTGATCGGAAGTTAGCTCGAACTGCTAAGTATCTACTTGGGTATCTTTTGAGGGGAATTCAGACCGGAAACTAGTCAAATTAACCGAGAGGAAGCACACCATATCTGGACTGATTTCCTATTGAGCAGAAACTTTGAGTTTCTGTCGCGCGGAAATCCTTCGGGGTTACTATATATGGCAACACCGAAGCATTTCTCGTCACCAGAAACTCAAAATATCTGCTCAACTGGAAATCAGTATATGTGGAGTTTGTCTCAGTTGATTCGTCTGGTTTCCGGTCTGATTTTGCCTCACTAGATATCCAATCGGATACTCAGGCAGTTCGAACTAACTTCCGGTGGCCGGAAATTTGGCTAATTGCCGTGTGATGGCGTAAAAAAATTGTGAATGAACAAAGGCGCAGGAGATAAAGGAAAACTTTTTTCGGGACTCAAAAACGATGCCAGACGGTCGATCTCCCAGCTATATATGAAGAAGGGAGCCTCACACCAAAGGCCTGAAGCTTCATTCCAGAACCGATTCACGAAGCTCGATATATCATTTGAATAAGAATGACCCTCGGCTTTACTGAAATCCACTTGGAACCGTCATGAAAGTCACATCTAGAAACAAGACGCGAAAGAAGCCAATTTCAGATCAAAAGCCCATATTTCCACATGAGATAGACAGAAAGAGGTGAACTCAAAAGGTATGTAAACGGCACGCGAACTGGGCGGATTCACTGGCCATCACAGAGAGCTTGAGGGTACAATACTATCATAAGAATTCAGCAGTGAAAACCAGTGCCATGTCGAAATAATCCTACTCAAGTGCCCAATTCGCCCCGTTGGGGTTAGCAGGCGAGGGTACAGATAGCCCAAATGCAAGGCCCTGCTCTTTTCCGCGACATGATTCAGAATTCTGAATATTCAAGAGCGCATCGGGCTATTGAGACATTGAGAGGGGTTTTAAGTGTTCGAACATGTATAATGCACGATGCATTCTAATTCCATTTCATAGCTGTCATTGGCATCGTTGTTCGAAAATACGAATGCGCAAGTGTTGTTAAAGAGGGTGACTACTACTCCTGAGAGCGGAGGAATAAAGAGTTCCAGTGGCCGAATCAAATCTAGAAATGATACATTCATATAAAGTAGCAACGAGAGCGTGCAACTCACTGTCCACCACTGTATCGTCAATGTTTGAGCAATCCCCAAACTATGGCTGATCTCCCGGGCTGGAACCGAAGGTAGCTAACAAAGCAAATGAATGGATCAGAGACGTGGGGCACACCTCTACACAGACCGTGAAACAAACTTACCCTCAAAACCGTCCTGCAATCCAGGACACACATCAATCGGCGCCTCACTTTGGCGTTTTAATGCCCCCCGCCGAGCCTGAGCCTGAAGACTGGGACACATAAAGTACATGAGTGTCAATTTATGGTGGGGTTGTTGCCAAAGGGGGAGACGACTGGGAACATGGACTCGGAGACGACATTGGCCTGTTCACCTGGGGGACAGGTAGGAACATTGAGGGATGCAGCCACTGTGAGGAACATGAATGCGAGGAGGGCCGAAGTGGAGGCCATGATCGATAGATGACTGAACAGGATTGCTGAAGCTTCCAAGACATATCCGAGTTTTATCGGCGGTCCAGTGTCTATCTGTCAGCGCAGAGATAGCACTATTGCAGAATAAGAATCAAGAAAACAAGCTGTCCAACTACTTTTAACGTTCCTGTCCTCCCATCCAAAATTAGACCCATTAATTCAGTTTTCCGCTGCCTACGTTGCGCAAGGGCGCGGAAGATGGTTTGTCCACCATCATTCGCAGGGTACTTCGCACCGTCAAGCTCATATCCGACGATTTATGTCACAAATAGTTGCATTGTCAGGGACCGGCTGCGCCGGGGGGTGTTCGGTCCAAAGAGCCACTGTCGATTCTTATCACCCAAACTCGGGAACAAAAGAGTCCAGAGATAAATGCACTTATGCCCCTGTCAGATCTCGCACCACTGGCTATTTGAAGACTCGACGAGAAAAAGCCTGCGCCACAATATGGTAATGGAAACTTTGCCTCTGGAGTGATTCACGCAGCAGGTGGCTAAGTGTCGGTGTGGCGAAGACCCTAGGTTTTCAGGAGCAGTTTTGGCCAAGATCTCTCGGAACACTTCCCAATGGGCTTGGTTTGGGTTTGGCAGAAGTTTCGACAACAGTTTCGGGCCGAAATTTTTCGGCAGTGCGAAACGGATCATCGTTTGTTCAGGTCCCCAGACCCAGCTGCAGTGTACTTACTACTGCAGCTCATATAGATGTAGGAATTTGCACTTGTCTCTGTATATGTTTTTATCCTTTCTCTCTTCTTTCTTTTTGATTTACATGGCATGGTCGGCGTCAGGCTGATCATCGATGGCACCAGTCCAGTGGAACCCTGCCGGGTAGCTTCATGCATTTCAACGGGCAGGCAGGCGGACGAAACATCCACTTCAGAATTCAACTCTTTTGTTTGTATCGATATGGCAGATTCCTGAAGGCTAAACAGGAACAAGCAACGCGCCTTTGCTTCTCCGATGAACCAACAGATCAGCCACTGCTTCGCTGCAAACGGATTTAGCTGTGCCTTTGCTCGGTAATTCTACTTTGATACTATGTTTCGCTGGCAGAGAAGCGCACCTTCGTTCACACATCAAACTCTTTATGGTAATTGTTTCACGTGACCGCCGGAGCCTCCGGCACATTGTTGTTCGACTTCCAAGTAAATACTGCTCGCAGCCAGAGTGGCCACCAAAAATGTAGATTGAAGAAACGGGTCTCCTCACTGCATTCAGTGGGCACCTAGCCCGGGGATGGCATAGCCGCAGATAGCTGCCCCATTGGCTAGCCAGGGTGTCGCCATATTTAAATGAGCAGTTAAACGGCCAGCCCATTGAGTTAATCCACTGAAACGGAAAGTGCCGCCCTTTGTATCAAGCACGACACATTCAACGCATGTGCCGCGCTACGTCGAAATGTGCTGTGATCCGAGAATGTTCACATAGGCCGCCTTTGGCGTATACCCGTCACCGATAGTACGTTGAGCTCCTTCGGTCACACTGCACAGCTCGAAAGTCCACAAGAAAATAATGGAGAGCGAGCACAAGCGGATCAGGGAACCAGGTCGTTAGATTTCCACGCAGCTGAGTACAAGAACGCTGACACAAGGAATTCTAGGATTCAGGAAATTCATAGCGGGACAGGCCACGCCGGACGCCTCAGCGATGCAGATATGTAGCATGAGAATGACTATTTCCACCCGCGCCGAGTTACCTGGGCTTGAGGAACACACTGCAGCATTCTCAGTCTTTTCACAATCTGATGAGTCGGACGTCTCGTGCCGATCCGAAAATGCACACCGAGCAATATCAATCCCCGGCATCACTAGGAAACCATCGCGCCAAAGGGGCACAGGAATCATCGCTGTGCGTTCGATCACGCAGCCGGACAGTGCTGCTTGAGGAAACATCCCAGATGAAACTTTTCCTCTCCTAGAGAAAGCCGGCGTAAACGGTGAATGACTCGGTGTGTCGTGGAAAGGCAACGTACAAGAGATAGGTGGAGAAATAAATGCTGTGCAGTGGAAAAAGACACCCCGCGATCACCCGAAGACAGCACCACGACGCGTATCACGATACTCGTCTTCCAAATACGGTTTCACCTGCAAATACAAAGAGAGACAATGAGAATGGGGCCGATTTACAAAAAGGAATGCATTCAGAACGAGAAATGAAGGAAGAGGTGTTCACTGTGAATACGCGCACACTACACACCCCTCCCACTGAACTCAGGAATTCTCACGAGCGTATGAAGGTGTTCTTTTAGCACTGGACACCGCGTTCCATACGCGCTCCTGGTTTAGCAAATGATCGGGGACATTGACATGTATCAGCCGGAAGGCCGAGAACGAAAAAAAAGGGAACGTTGACGCTGCGCGCAGAAAGAAGAGAAGCCCAACGATAACCTCTGCACAAATACTCAGTATACCGCGCGGAAGGGAGGCAGGTAAGCAAATACTTACGACGGCACAATATCAGAACCCGACGCTGGCATTTGAAACGGGAAGGAAGTGAACCGCATGATGCGTCGCTCGAACCTAGAGATCGAAGGATTAAGAACCAAATTGAGTTGAGCTGAGCGAAGGGAACGTGAAGATTTCAAAGAGCGATGAGAGAGCAAGCAAGACTTCAATCGATATAATTGAGGGAGGGCAAGCAACGGCAATGGCGTCGGGTGAGAAGTGAGGGCAGAGAAGCTTTGGAAGCTGCAGATGGAAAGGCGGCGGATGACGCGAATGATCGGAGTCAAAACGAGGAGCGAAAGTACGAGAGGGGCGCAATGTAAATGAGCGGAACAGCTGGGCTGAGGCAGAGATGCAACGCGGTACATTCACTGCGCGTAGAGTGCTGGGGATCAGAATGACGCGGAGGAGTGAGAAGGGACACGCACACCTTGTGCATAGATCGGTTTGGCAGCGAGCAAGTGCTCAGATATAGCTTGCGCAGATAAGCGTGGCTTGCATGCATTTAAACCAGTATCGAGCTGATCAAACATGACTCGAGTACGGTCCATAGAGAGGACATTTCCGGTGCGAAATGAATATCTAGTGCAGAAGAAAAGTCGCCTGCGCATAGATTCGGAGTGATGAGGATTCTACTACAAGTGACTAGAAGGAAGAGGCACGCACCTCAGAACCCGCACCAATTTTTTCCTCAGAAGGAACGATCGATTTTTTGCGCACCAGCACTGTCATGTGAACGAATCTCCAGGAGCAGGACTGTGAGCTCATGGGACAATTAAATGCGTGGACGGCCGCGGCCCGGGGTGTTTGCGAGTAACAGTGTCGTCAGCTCGGCTCCTAACCAAGAAGGATCGTCGGTGGGTTTCGGATTGCGAGAGAAAATGGGCGCAAGGACGGGAGCCTTAGTCCGAGGGAGTGATCGCCGCCGCGCACGCCTTACGTGTCTTCGCCGTGTCGGAAACTTTCCGACACATCACATGAGCTACAAGCCTCAAGTTTCCCACACATTGCATTAGGTTCAAGGCTCAAATCCGCGTGTCGGAAACTTTCCAACACATCACATGAGCTACAAGGCTCAAGTTTCCCACACATTGCATGAGGTTCAAGGCTCACATCCACGTGTCGGAAACTTTCCGACACATCCCATGAGCTGCAGGGCTCACATCCCAGTGTCGGAAACATTCTGACATATTGCATGACCTACACGCCTCACATCCCTGACATTCCGTTGTCGGAAAGTTTCCGACAGGTGCAAAGGTGGGACAGCGTATCTACAAGCTCACAGCCGATTGCACACTGGGATGTGAGCTTAGGTCATCTTATCCATTGTGCTGCCCTTGTGCCTGTCGGAAACTTTCCGACAGCTTGCAGGACAAGACCTGAGCAACCAATTGGTGTTTGTCACACACAGCAGTCCTGCCCAGCAGTCTCCCCCCCCCCCCCCCCCCCCCCCCCACCCGGTGGGGGGTTAGCTCACGGTTGCAGCTTTTCGGTCGAAACTTCCAACTCACCGTGGTAGAACTAGAATGCTGACAGACTTTAAGATAAAATTAGCACTTCAACTCGGTTAGCCTCTTCACTCTTGCGATACACTGGCACGGTGTAGAATACCTCTAGGACATCAAATGCATATTTGGCAACGAGGGTGTTTGTCGACCTTGGATAAATGATGGCTTTCAGGAATTCTGTGTTGGAGAGTTCCGCCGTCCGGTGTTGCAGATCAGGTAAATCAGAGAAGAGTTTCGTAAGGAACACTGCGCGTAAATATCATTTTCGATGCGCGACACGCGGATCATCCCATTTCCCGCAATTGCACTCCAAAAATATGGTATGTCTCGTGGTTTCCCCTGTTCATTCTACACTTATGCGATGCTGGCAGCTCCGACGCGGCGACAACAACCCGTATTGGTTCAGGGTACGTTCTCCGGCTCGTGCACTCGTTTCCATGTCTGATCCAACTCTAGAGTTTCACTGGCATGCTGTGATGAATATTGGTGAATGCGCCTTGCGTGTCATCTCATCTGGGAGTCAGACCAAAGATATCCAGATATCCCGGTCAAGTCACGAAATGAAAGTGAGCGTGGAATTCTCCATGAACAGAAGCAGAGACCCGGCGGCGAAATCGAGGATGGTGGCCGGAGACGAGATGCGGAACGCGCCGAAATGCCGATATTTGTCCCCATTTGTCCTAGTGTGTCGTCACCGTCAATAACTCCTCGTCTTTCCCATTTTCATTTATGGATCCTTGTCACCGCAAAACAGGGGACTATGGGTTCCGTAGCCTCATCGGGCCATCCACGGCGTGCCTCGCACTGGACAAACGGTTGTTCTTCATTGGACCCTTTCCACATTTCCAATGCGCGATGTCCTTCTGGGAGTTTCTGCGGGAGCGTATTTAATATCAACAACATACTTGGGAATCTCTTCCAAAATCTGCTCCAAACTTCTCGTCTGTATCTGAGAGAACTTGATGGTCTGGTTGGGCAAGTCCTTGTAAATTTGAAACCGATGCCAGCGTCTGCGAGGTCCAGAAACTGTTCATTCGGGGCTGCTGTTGTGTCTTCTTGCGGTATCTATGAAGGTGAAGAGACAACTCGCCTATAAGCCTGATATTATTAATCAATAATGTCTCGCGCGAGCTCCCTGGACGAACACATTAACCGTTCTTCATCAACTCGAGATCCATACACCTAACACGACCACCCACCTACTCAGACATTGGCGTCGGAATTGCTGTACCGGTGACGTTTAACATTTTTAGACGGAGCCGCCACCCGAGCTAGCGAGGAAGCTGTCAGTTTTCAACAGAAACGAACCTTCTTACTTGCTCATTTCAGTGTGGACATCTTCTTGGACGGATTCACGAACAGCGGGTACTCCTTCCTGCAGCCTCTCCGGTTCTTCCGCTTCGTCGTGCTTTCTTTGCCATTCGGTCATGTCTACCGCCCGTCTCCAACGCTTCTCAGCGCTCTCTACATATCACGCTTTATCCTATCCCGAGGAATGCCTCCTCACTCTTACAGCAGAGATGACTTCCTCCTCTGCGCATTGAAAAATCTGCTAACGGATATTCGCGGCTTCCTAGCCTGATTCTCGACACGAAGCAGACTCAAGTCACTGTATTATCTACACGCTGCACTTCCAGTGGGATCACGCCGCTGGTGCAGTGTCACTCGCACTTGGTGCCGGTCTGGATACCGTTGGTTCCCATGCCCAACATGAATCGTACTCGAATTTAAATTTACTGCTTGCGGGGGAGCTACTTACTCCCCAATTCGATCAACTCCACGGGTCGGAACGGGTCAATGCGCTCTGGGCTGTTGTGCTCGTGAACGATGCTGTATCCGGATTGTTACACACGGAGGTCTCGGTGATTCTCCCTGCGTTAGTTATCGACACGCCTGGCCTCAAGTACGCAGATGAGTTAAATCCGACTTTCCGACACAGCACATAAATTGATAACTAACTACGCTATTGACCCGCGCCATAATAACGAAATTTCTGCGGGGAAATCATCAGGACGCCCCCCAGTTGCACTTTTTACGAAAACATCGGTACTACTGGAGCAAATCATTTCCGTTGTTGTCAGTAGACCCGGTTTGTCTCCTTATCTTTCCATTCCAAGTTTTGCCTGATGACATCGTGATATACATGGTTAAAACATGTTCTTCGGCACGCGTCCGTATTCGTTCCGACCGGCGCTTGCGCTGTCGTCTGGCAACCGAACGCTCTTACTCCACCTCGCGACAATATTACGCCTCACAGTTCCGATACGGCGCGTTATAAATGTATTTGCCAATGTCTGGACCATCTATAAGGATGAGTTGGCTGCTCTGCGCGGGGCAGGTGCCAGACCATCTGAGGCCGGGAAATGTCAAGAAATCGACCAAAGGCTGGCGACTCTGGGGAATACGGCGGCCTTACTCGCGCGTAGTAGTCCCGTTATGTGTGCTTTTTTCCTTATTTATATTCTGCTTATCTTATATGCATTCCAGAACTCTGCCGGTATTTCCTAACCGGCTGATACGAGCATTTCCTGATCAGCCTCGGTGTCGCATGTGACAAATTGGATGCAGTTACTAGGACCGTTCGTCCGCAGTATAAATATCAACTGGGCTGTTCGCCGTGTAGCTTACTTGAACTATGTAAATAACTTCGAACTACCTAACTTACTAGTACGGCATTCTGAATCCCTCTCCTAATTTAATTTGGTCGCACGGCGAGCGTCGATGTGTTTTCAAGTGAGGCAATTCCCGTTCCTGGGATCGGGCCGACCCGATTTTCTAAAGTCTACCTTTACAGCGATAATAATATTGGGCTTCCTGATTCTGTTCGACACCCCGAGTCAGCAGAAGAAACTTTCTAGCCAGAAACAAGGTTGAAAGAGGTTGAAGGTCTCGTGTACCTCGTGACGGTACGATACATATCTTGAATTCGTTGTTTGAATTTACGGCCTTAGGAAATGACGGTGGTTGGAATGTGGTCGACTAGACATTCAAGTTTGAACTTAACTTTGTTCTGGTCCAAACCAAGTCCGAACCGTTTGACCGCTTCCCCATTTTTTTTAAGGAATTGCTTTCATTTCCTTATTCTTGAGGTTCGCCTCACGAAATTCATTCGGGCTTGGGCGTCGTTGCCTTCAAACTTGCCCCTCCTTAACCTTCCTTAACTTGGCTTTTTTTTTACAACCTGTGGTTACTTATCACGGGCCGCCAATTTTAGACTTTCCACTTCCCACCAGCACCCACCCTGCTGTACGCCCATCTACAAAGCCTCCCGTTCATCGATGCACCCGATTATTGCCCGGCGCTCATCGACGCTAGTGGGCTGTGCGTAGCCTCCTCAACGAAGGATTCTCGGTCCGAGGTGCTGTTCGCTCTGCCGAGAAGGGTAGCCATCTTCGCGAGATCTTCTCCTCTTACGGAGACAAGTTCGAGCTCCTCGCCCCGACATCACTCAGGCGCGCATGACTCTATAATTCTCACTCCGTGCCGTTAATCCAGCCCATCTGAAGGAAGGCGCATATGACAAGGCCGTCCAAGGTATTGACGCCATTCAAAAGGGAAATTGTTTGGCTTGTATGGTGCTCTGGTCCGTCTGGCTGGTCTGGCTGCCAGACCCGGCACACCACATCGCCGTTCCATCTCAACGCGAACGACCCCCAGGGTGCGTTTCTGAACGTTGATGGCATGGCCGCTAGATAACGTCCCGCACTCTGCAGACTCCGCAGAACTTATAGCGCCGTCTATCCAAGGCACCGTGGCATCGCGTGCCCATGGTCAACTTGGTCCTGATGAGTATTATGGCCACTAATACCTTCCAGTCCCTGCAAAAATCCCCACACCCTGGGGCTTCAAACATTGGATACGACATATGGTCCGTTTTGGCCGCCACCCAAAATATTTGCCACAGGTCCATTCCGGTCCTCGAACAACAAAACATATTTATTTGTTGAATCAAAAGGCCCAGCTGCGAGGTTAAATACGCACATTGGATAGCACGAGCAACGATTAAATATTCGCGCGGTTTAAGGTCGAAAACCAGGGCGAAGTAACGGCCAAAATCCAACAAGAGTTGAGCGAGGGAGCACAGATTTGTGACCTTCATTAAAACTGTTGATCATTCGAATGCGAGAGCTAATCCACGCGTAATAGCACAGTGGATCCACCCACACCGAATTCTGAATCGAGGCTGACGGATTTTTAGGTATCAAATCACAAGTTACGCAGATCCAGAGTCAGACTTCGGTCTTTGCGATGGCGCCGCGATCTTGCAATAACACCGCGATCGTGACGATATCTCCGCACATGTTGCTTGACTTTTTTCCCCCTGAAAATAATTCCGTGACGGTGTGTTCACCGGTCAGTCAATCTAAATGTGATCCTAAGCAAGTTCTCAGATACAAAAACGACGACCCGTTAGCGGATGGTTTCCGCACCTGCGCTCATAACTGAAACGAGAAGAAAAACGGTTGAGCAGATGGAAGGTTCGCCCGAAACGCTGAAGGGAAATGTTGAATGAAACGTCGAGAGAAATAAATGAAACGTCGCATCGAGGAAAGTAAATGAAACATCGACGCGAAATACCTGAAAACGTCAGACCCACCCCTGAGGCTGAATTCGAATGAAGAAAGCTCTAGTTGGCCTTCGGAACGGACAAGTTTGAGGGACTGGGCCAGTTTGAGAATCCCCTCCGCATTAGTCGTTACAGGGTGAGTTAATGAGCAGTGTTGGCCATGGGGATGTCGACTGCAAAGGAGAGTTGTATGGTTATGTTGCGCACAGCTTGCCACGTTCGACCGGTGAGCTGCATCCCCGGTACCAAAAAGAATTTTGTGCGAGAACATTACGTACAACCGAATCACACCTTCACTCTACCGTAGGTCATCGTCATCTCCTTCCATACACGGGCGACCGCCACGGCGGAGACCTGCGGATGCTCCCGCCGATAGTCCAGCTCAAGGCGCTTGATTTTTGAAAAACCAGGGTACCGTCCTGCCTCCACGTCATCGACAGTGAGGTAGGAGCAGGCT
>JARGXW010001629.1:0-12388 GCA_029204085.1 Mycena sp. CBHHK59/15 | reverse complement strand
AATTACACTATTAAATACAGACTACAAGCTTATGACGAAGGCTTATTCTATTCGATTAATGAATGTTGCCCCCTCTTTGATAAGACCAGACCAAGCAGGCTTCATGAGAGGCGAAAATTGAGGACAGGTCAAATTAGCTAATTCCTGCTCAACTATATGCCGAAGTGGCAGAAAAGATGGGGTATTATTGCCCTTGACCAAGAAAGGCATACGACCGAATTAACCATGATTACCTCCTCCGTGTCCTAGACCATATGCGATTCCTCCCAAATTTTCAAAGACAATCAAAAGTTTGTACACTGATGCTAAAACTATAGTTATGATCAACGGTGAACTCAGCAAACCATATGTTGTTACCAGGGTGTAAGGCAGGGAGATCCCTCTCCTGTTTATTATCAATCTGGCTATTGAGCCTCTTGCATGCCTGCTCCGGAAATCTGATATTGAAGGAGTAATTATTCTCGGAACAAATAAGAATCTGGTGGTATCACTTTTTGCTGATGAACAACAATCTACTTGAAATCCACCGATTCCATGGAGACTCTGTGGAGTATTCTACGCCTCTGGTGTGCCGCATCTACTGCAAAATTTAACGAACACAAAACAGTGTTCCTTCCTTTTGGGAAGGCCTCGTATTGTCAGAAAGTCATAAAAGAAAGACGAATTAATGATCATGCCCAATCGGTGTGATCAATGAAACTGTTAGAATTGTCCCAATAGCGAGAACTGCCGTCTGGTAGGTGCATGAATTGGAAATAACATCCCTTATATACACCATGGCCTCTGTCTTGGAGAAAATTAATACAGATCTCATGCGCTGGCAAACAACGCACCCGACTCTAGAAGGGAAGCGTCATATCATTAGTATGGTAATTGGAGGTCGGACACAGTATCTGACCAGAGTCCAAGGAATGCCAAAGGTCATTGAAGAGACCCTTGAAAATTGATACGTCCTTCCTGTGGGATGGAAAAACAGCCAGAGTGTCGCTCGAGACAATGATCCTCCCAGTTGATCGAGGAGGCAAAGGAATTTTAGATTTCTCCTCTCGAAATAAAGCAATTGATCTTTGGAATCTCCAATGCTTCCTAATGCAGGGGGATGATCGACCATTATGGTGCTATTTTGTCGACTACATACTCAGGAAATACTTGGAGACCAGCTACCTAAATATTAGGCTCGGCCAAATCATCAACATATTCTTGAACAATATTCATTTCCCCATCCCCAGGTCAAACACAATAGTTTAACCTCAAATTTACAGCACTCTCTATTGACTGTGATGTGCAGTTTGAGATGCCAATATGGAAGCACCCCGCTGTCCGCTATCCAGCTTACAAAAATGTCTGCCTTCGAGATGCTGCAACCTGCCTCCGAAACCAACATGAGGTTCGGACAGTTCAAGATGCCTTATAATCGCTATGAGAAGAACTACGGTGGCAAAACGACCACATACTATCAATCCTAGTGGCATTGGCCGGAAAAACTGTGGATGCCCACCTTGCAACAGAGATCGAAATGAACTGGGCTGCCCAAACCCTGGCAAGTGCATTGAGACTGCTAAGATGCTGATAGACTGTATAATGCCGAAATGGAATCCACTAGTTCCAATGTCTGACCTTTGTGATGAACTTAAACTGTCAGCAGAGGAGATGGACGCAAACCAGCAACAGGTTGAAATTGACAAACCAATGACTTATGATCCGAACTTCAGAGTGCTCAGTGCCAAAAATGGCTTCCGGATTTTTGCTGCAGATGATTCAATGAATGAGATCCCTGCAAGACGACAAGGCCGGTTAGAGCCACCCAGAGCTAATAACAGCCTTTGTGCATATAAAGGTTTTGCGTGCTGGTCAGTACAACCCGAATTATTTCTAGATTCAGAATTGTTTCAACTGAGCTATGGGAGGATGAAACTCTGTGCCTCACATTTGACGATCCAACCATAAAAATGAACTTCAAATCGGGAATATTGGGTGCTGCCCTCATCCTCTTGCAGAAATTCCCAAAGAATGTCCCCTTACTACTATGCTCTTCCTCTGATTTTTTGATTAAAACACTGATTAAGGAGCAAACAAAATCTGAAAACAATATGTTAGACCCAACCTTCCCACTTCTCAAGGCAGTTTTTGCAGTGCTAAATGAGCGAGTTGCGCGGACACAGTTCAAGCAGACAAAGAATATTTTCCCTGTCACTTTAGGCATTGATCTATGCCCTTCACTTGAGGTTGATACCCAAGTTGATGTAATGTTCAATTGCCCTGGCATTCTTATTTCACAAGGCTCCCAGCGAATCTTTACAAAAATCATCAAGTGTAGCTACCCAGAGTCACACAGGAAAGCAATGTTCATCAATTTGGACCGTATCCGCTGCTCGGTCCATGAAATTTCCCATTACACACCAACAGACGAAATGATTTGGAAATCTATATGTTCAACAAATGTCACGATTAGATTGCATCTTATCATTTCAACACCTATCTAAGCGCTCGAGATCTAAGCGCTGGATAACAAGAAGGCTATGACAGAACTCGGCCCGAAGGATGACGTCATGATGATGTCAGAAATGATGTCAGAACACGTTGAAGAAGCAGGACAATGAGAACATGCGGTTACGGGTAGTTGTAGTATATATTTACATTAGTTCACACAGTTCGCTAGACAGTATAAGTAGAGTAGCCATTATGCTGTTGTAGTTTAACCTTTTATTCCATAATCTTCGAGATCTACACGAGCACCACCCAATCCCTCTCATCTTACCAAGAGTGGATGCTTAAGGTCTTGACTGTGACAACAAATCTACATCGACTCCACCGTGAATTATTCTGGAAGTCAGTTCACAATATTTTCAGAGTTGGTGACTTCTGAACACACATTGATGATCTTGAAGTGATCTCAGTCTGTCAAACTTGTGGTGTACCTGAAAACCTAGAGCACATTGCGATGGAATGTGATGCCTCTGGCGCAAAGTTGATTTGGGCCCTGACCGAGAAACTGTGGGCTATGAAATATCCGATGTGGCCGTCTCTCAGCTGGGGGCTCATCTTGGGGTGTAATCTCGTTAAATTCAAACTCCCAAATGGAAAAATTGTACCTGAGATGGGAAGATTATTCGCCATTCTGGTATCCACGGCTTGGCACACGGTCTGGAATATTCGGAATGACAAAGTTTTAAAGAATCCAAGCAGAAACATGACAGATGTTGAGATTCACAATAGATGGCTGAAATATGTTAATTCCGCACTAGGACGTGATCGAATCCTCACCAATAAACTGAAATTTGATAATCTTGCGCTGAATAAGGATCTCGTCCTAAGAACATGGAGTGGTCTACTAATGAACGAAGACTTGCTGCCGGATGACTGGACATACACAGTGGGGGTTTTGGTGGGTATACAGCCATTGAGATTGAAAGATTCAAAAAATGGGATAGGATAAATTTATGAAGGCTGGAGTCCCACACTATTGTACTTGTACGTAATGGCATTTCCTCCCTGGACAACTTCCCCGGCATTAACTGGAATTTTCTGGTAGACCCAGCGGATGACTTTTGGAATGCTTCTGCAGACTGAATCTCATTATCCCAAACGCTCCAAAAAAAAAAAAAAAAAAAAAAAAAACCCTGAATTGAATTCGGCGGCCACAGCATTATCTAAGCGGTTTCGTCATCAGTACCCGGCCCGCTCAAATCCCGGCACCCACTCCTCCTCCGACCCACTCTTCCCCCGCAGATCTGCCGTGCACACGTACACCTTGCCCCTCAGACTCCAGCTCGTATAGATACAAGGGTTCGCAGCTCTTCAGCACAAACTCGCTTCCCTCAACGTCCAAGACCACGCCTCTATCGATCCTATGTCTTCTCCCAAAGTCATCCTGGTAATGGGCTCCAACACCGGAATCGGCTACGATCTAGTCCACCTCCTCGCCACCAAAGGCCACACCATATATCTCGCGTCGCGAAAGGAATCTGCCGGTGCCGAGGCCATGGGCGCTCTCATCCCACTCCACGATAAATCGGAGGGCTGACATGATATGATGCCAAAATCAAGAAAGAGAAGAACCTGCATGTCAAATTCGTGCAACTCGACATCACAGATGTCGCCTCTCCTCATCCTCTGCTTGCCCCTTGTACTAAGTCGAATTAGATAAATCTTTGCTCCTGAACTTACCGCTGAAGAGTGGAAACCCATTCTCGCTGTCCAAAGCTCAATCAATGTTCCGATTGAGTCCACTTGGTCAGATGATTGTCAATTCAATGGTCGTACCATGCATGATATCCTGGAAGAAGGCCGGGTACATCTCATTCCGGGAGACTTAATCCACAGGTATTTTGTGCTTGTCTTTTGTTTGCCAATAATCTGACGGCATACTTGCAGAAATCTGTTCTGTTTGCTTTGGCCAAAGATTGTGCAGATCTGCCTTGATGAATTTGTGGATTGTTTCAACAACAAGAAAATCCACATTCCCCGGAGTACATACAATATTAGTAGCATAGGCATTTATTTGGTGGCGCTGATGCGCCCCCCACTCCGGGAGACAGCCGGTGTATATCCCATCTGAGTGATTTCTCCGGATCCATGACGGAAACGGAAACAGAGTTACCAAAAGCCTCTGTTACACCAGCTCCGAAGGAGGAACCGAAGAAGTCGTGCGAAAGGTCAGTCAGTCTCTTGTCAGTCTCCGCACTTCTTCAAGTTTCTAACCTTAATTCAGATGAGCCAGTGATGCTCAGAAAATTCAAAATCAGAAGTAATGTAATAAGTCAGAGCGAATCTGACGAGTATGCCAAAATTAGTTATCGGTTTGTCAAGAAATTGACGCTACGGCGAGCAAGAAGCTCGATGGCCCGATCCAGAACGGGAGCACTCGGTCGGCAGCATGGAAGCTGGGTGAGAGAGGCTTCGATATTCTGACTCTGGATCACGAGGTCAATTTCGTACACAAGGCGCTCCAGGGTCTTCAGGAGACGAAGATGAAGCCCAGAAACACCACAACCGGAGCAATGCTCCCAAGAGCAAAGCTCGCTTGAAGGGCAAATCGAAGAGGCGACCGAAACACTACAAAAGAGTGGTGCGACAGAAGAGAGGAGAAGGTTAAAATGGGGCCAACCCCAGTGGTCTGTATAATGGTGCCCTATGCACGATATTATCCAAACCAGACTGAACAAATTCAAGATGTGGGGAATTTATAACGCAGAATGGTATACGCTCGGCAAATTAAGGTAGAAGAGCTGAAAGAGACTCCTCCAGCAGGGTCCTGGAGTGCCATCCCGATCTGCTTGCACAGATGACAAACAAAACAGAACTGGCCTTGGCTGCCCTTAAGTCCCTCCACGAGGTCAAGCTTCCCCTCCCCAACAGTGCAAAGAACGTTACCTTCTCTGTGATGGAGAAACACATTGATCGTGTTTCCAGCATGTTCGACACTCTTGACAAATTGAAGTTTAGCGTCAGCGTGGAGCTACAACCCTTGTATCTCCTTCGTACTCTCCCTCGCGATGATGGTGGTCCATTCGACAACCTCCGCACTTCCATCACCGGCTCCGTCTCTGACTGGGCTCATGCTCGACATTATTGAGAACAAGCTCTGAGACAGCGGCAAACACTGCACAAGCTGCTGGTGGTTCAACGTCTTTGCAACGCTACTGCCATGACCACAAGTCGACCACGCACAACACAGAGGACTGGAAAGTCCTCAAGGCAGCCGAGCAGCGGGGAAAGGGGAAGAAGGCGAAAAAGGGGAAGGAGGCAAAAGTCACCAATAAGGAACAGGCAAATCCAGCCCATGATGGCGACTCGGATAGTAACGAGTCCGCCCACGTAGCAACGGTATCTTCTGGAATTTACAAAAAGATTTCTGCCAATGTCGCGTGATTCCACCTCCACTCGCAGCTCCATTCTCATCGACGCTTGCGCCGCATTTCAAAGGCGCTTTTTGAATCAATTTGAAGCAAAACTGTTTCTTACGATTTTCTCTCCGGGCCTTCAAAATGTTTCGCTCTCCACCAAACAGCGCCAATCCATGTCCAGCTCGGAGACTGCCTGATAACCGATTGGGCCTGTTTCGTCGAATATTAATGGCCGCCCTTGCCGATTGGTATGGTCCATCATCCAGGAGAAGGATGCATTTTAATCTCCTGCTGATTCCGCGCAATCGGGTCGATGTTCTCATGTGTTATGAAGAGTCACTCAGATCCGAATGGCACCATGTCCGAATACCCCTGATAGTGCCGCCCCTGGCTCAATTTGATAGGCACATATCTCGGCGCCCGTGAAACTCCCTTCTTCCTTCTCTTCGCGCATATCGCGATAGAAATCACCATCAGAATGAGTGCAAGCACCAGATTAGTGACCAACAACCCCACTATGAGCGGAGCATACTTGGGCATTTCCCCTGTCGAGCCAGAAGACTCATCTGAGCCTTCAGCACGTCTAGTCGGACGTCCCTCGAAGAACCTGCCTGCAAAACCTGTTCAGGTTACTGTACTATTTCGACCATTTGTTCATCATTTTTAGATTTTCGTCGACTGAGATGGCCGAAAAAATATATTTTGAATTAAGGCGTTTTTTGAGCACATCAAAAAAAGTTGAGTGTCACCGCCACCTGAACAAGTGGTCGAAATAGTACAGTAGTTACGAGTCATAATAGTAGACAATATAGAAGCTGCGGTGAAACATATTGTGAAACCATAGTGAAAGGTATAGTTCGATTGGTACAAATGGAGCTATAAAATACATAGGGATTGCGTTGAGCCACAGCCATAGCGCTGTGTTTCCCAGGCAAATTTTGTGCCTTGGGCTCAGTTGAAGCCCGGTCATCAATCTGAATTGCTGAGGGATAGCCAGCGAAATTCCAAGCAAAACTGTCGCCTCAGATTCCCAATCCATGTGTTTCTCAATTAGCCCAGCGCCTCGCAAGCCCTCCATCGTTAATTAAACAGACACAATCAAATTGGCACTGCACCGGGGTTCCAGCCCCGGACTATTTTGGATTGATGTCCCGATCAGCTGGGTGTTATCTGCCATGTGGCTGTGAAGTTATGTGCCACTTCGCATTTTGACTGTATTCCACGCCTCTTTAATTTGCGTAAATAATCATACAGCCTCAATAAAGAACTTAGACCCATCCTACGTCTTCAGATCATCGAAAACCGTGGTGAGTGAAATAAACTAGTCAGATGGCAGATAACTTTGTGACTGCATCAGTAAAACTACACCTTTGTCTTTGGCGTCTTTGGCATCTTGGCCAAGACGTCAAAGACGCGTAAGACACAATTTTTCCGAAGACACGCGTCTTGGGCTAAGCAGGTTCAAAAGTCTTAGCCAAGATGCGCATCTTGGGAAAGACCTGTAAGACGTAGTGGCAGCTCATCAAAGATGGCTCTCAAGATCCCTGCAGCTCACTCAAGATAGCCCAAAGACGGCAATAAGATGACGGGAAAAAACAAATATTAAATGTTCTAGATCCTAACAGCATAAATAAAATCTATAAGTCAGCCTCGTCCCAACCACCAGAAAGGCATGACCACGACATTGACCAAATGGCCGCCTCGGACTTGGCTGTGAATCGAGCTCGGCATGGGTGTTGAAAGGAATACGACGACCTATTAAATGTTCAGCTGGAATAATTGTTACGAGTGGGAGGAAAGCGGACTGGCAATGTCCACGCAGACCATTGCTGTGGATGGTATCGGGATGTTGAATCAGATGATGAGCACGTGCATCCGCTGTCAGATGATATGACATACCGCAGTAATAACTTATAAGAATGATTTGGCCGACCCGCGTTGACTCGTGCGTAACATAACATAGACGCGTTGATCGGACAGGGTAAAGGTTGGGTCTATGGGACAGTTATAAATGGGGAGGAATATCCAGAAACAACAGAGACTCAATGCACAACACCAGCCGATAACCAACGCTAAAAAAATTGCCACATGCGGCGGAAATGCAAGACATTGCACAGGAAACCATGCGACAGACGGCGGTGAGCGACGCAGCGTTAACAGAACACGGAAATAGCCACAAACGGCCGCAAGCGACATGCAGGGCAGACAAAGACGAAAACCGGGGGAGCTGCGAAGACATCCCAGGACAGGACACAAGACCAGGACAAGCAGAATAGCTTCAGAGGGAGACCATGGATCCAGTGCAGATGAGTCGAGAATGAGAGTAGCAGACCAGCGGATGAAAAGGGCAAGAGGGCAAACGGGTGGGTAAGGGAGTGGGGGACGAGAGCGAGTGAGTGGGGGAAGAGAGCAACCATTTGATGGCATCAAATCACGCCATCCGCAATGCAACGCAGATTGATCGAGCGGAGTTTGAATGACTTGGCGAGAATCAAGCCACTGCCTTTCTACTCAGTTTCTACTCTTTGGGTATATTCAGTGCTCTACCACAAGATCTAAGCTTGCTGTGTGTATATCATATTCAAGGAACTGTCGTGATTCCTCCCACAGCCATTATAATTGTTCTCCGCAAATTTTCCACCACAGTTTCATTGTTCATCGACACTGGACAGAAGCCACAGAAAGTTTGATATTGTGTAGATAGTCCATCCTAAAATATCTCATTATTTGGCTGAAGAGTATTTACAGACAAATGTCACAGAAGATGCTTGCCAAAGACGTAAGATGTCTTCCACAAGACCAAGACGCTCTAAGATCCTGATCCAAAGATGAAAGATCCTCTCCCCAAGACAAAGACGCTCAAAGATGTGTCTGAAAGACAAAAGACCTCAAAGACAACAGTGTAGTTTTACTGATGTGGCAGATACCGTCACATCACACAGTTACCTGCCACTCTCATTGAATCGTGGCCGCTACTCGCTATCCTCACTCAGAACTCTTACCACTCTACAAAATACCTCTTCTCCCCGTTCTTTCTTCAACACGCTCGGAACCGTGAAATTCGCGTAAAAATAAATCACTTTGTTATCTGTCAATGTTGCCACTGGCACGCCCGACCGGACGACCCAAGGGAGCTAAGGACAAACCGCGAGCGCCCAATGCACCTCCCCGAGGGTGTCCTGTTAAGAAGAGACCGCCACCTGAACCCGACTCGGAATGTTCGGGCCCTCTGTCGCGTCCAGGAGATGATGATACACTGATCTGCATAATCCAGATGAAAGCACCAATCAGCCCACCAACAAGAAAACAAAAACCTCCCATAGGCCAAATGTGATACAACATCATCTCCCAGCCCCTGCTTGAGCAAATCCGTGGACTGTGCCAGCCGCCGAAGCAAGTACTAGCCACTCTGTGCACCACACCCATCAACAAATACAGCGCAAGAGTTTCAAACTCTTGCGCTAACCTTGTGGATACGGAGACCATAGGTGGGGTCTTCAGCCACAAAGCAGCTGAAGGAGGTGGAGAGCAGAGGGGCGACGTGAGGACGGCATGGGGGAAAAGGAAGAAGAGTTGTTGACAACTGTTGTCTGTTCTTCCAAATACAGACATCAACCAACACCACGTGGTCACCGGCAACTTCTAAGGCCGACGCTTATGGCAGCTCTCGGCAACGGACTTAAAGAAAGATTTCGAATTCTCTTCCAACCTCTCCTCATGCAAAGCCATGTAGGTGCGCCGTTTATAACTCAGGTCATCATTTCAGTACACCACGACATGAGCAAACATTATCCCTGCTTCTCTGAATAATTTTCGAAAATCAGCACAAGTGTTGACACGCCAACTCGGGAAATCTGGCAAATTTGGCTGCTTTTCCTAATACTTCCTCACTTTGCCATAATCTGAAATCAAGAACCAAATTACCCCCAAATTAGGAAAGGAGGTTTTTTCCTGATGTTGAGCGTTATTTTGATGCGGACGACTTTACAGCTGCGGCTGAGCAAGAAATGGATAGAATAGAGCGTGATGCCCTTGCAGGTGCGTAGCCAGAACTGTTGTCTCACGGCTCTTCTCACCGCCAACAATATGTTATCCAACGCCCCTTCGCCTCCCCCACTCTGACATCCTAAAAAGGGAATTGTCTACAAATAAGATAAGATATCGCTAAGGGACTTTGTCCTACAGTACTCGTAGAGGCCAAGTAAAATAGAGTGAAATAACTGTCGCAATAAAGCAGAAGGTCTGAGAGCACCGTTTTGACTCAACACCGCGCTTCACCGGAGTCCACGAGTCTAGCACGTAGAACATGGCGGCGCTTGTTGATTAAGTCCCCTTAGCCTCCGCCACTATGACATCACACACATCTGCCACATCAATTTCAAGGTAAATTTCCTATTTATCTTGGGCCCAGTTCTGTGGGCAGACCTGGTGGCTGTACACAAAAAAATCCAACCCATTTTTTCCGTTCTGGGTTGGATGTTTTTTTGTGTACAGCCACCAGTCTGCCCACAGAACTGAGCCCAAGATAAATAGGGACCGGCGGAGTCGGAGGTGTCCATCTTGTCGTTCAGGGGGTAGAGAGTTTCGAGGACGTGTTCCACGCGGAGGGAAGGTCAGGATGGGTCCCGCGGCGGAGGAGGTAGTCGTCGGAAGTGGTGATGGTGCATTCCTGGCAGTAGTGGTCGACGCTGTGACAGACGGAGCAGGACATGAGCCTTCCGTTGGGACTATGCCATGGGAACGCTGTTCCGAAAACCTGACATCAAATGAGAAGCCAGGAGACTCCATGAGGTGACGCTGGAGCGCCGCCGTGTTTGCCGGATCGGTGGAGAGAGGTGGCATGACAATGGACTAAACAGTACATTTCGCACCGTCGAGGAAGTAGTCGAAGGTGCGAAAGGATGCAAACTCGAGGATGGTGCGAAAGAGGACCTCAGGCTTGGTCTCGTTCGGCAGGTAGGTGTGGTCCTTCGCGGCGTCGAGAACCCAGGCGTCGCTGAGGAATTTGTCAAGGAGGGCTGCCTTGACGTCGGCAGGCTCGGTACCATCGGCCAGCTTCCAGTAGGTGAGGACAAGGAAGGGTGGCTGGGTGAATGTTATATCGATAAAGTAGAAGCAGTAGTGCTGCTCTTCGTATAAGCCATGCATGACTTCGCGGGACAGTGCCGTCGGTCTAAGTTCGGGAGTGACATTGGGGATGAGATTGGTCCAAGGCATGGAGAGGGGGAAGCGCTCGCATCAATCCGGAACTGGGTGTTCTGGATTAGCGGGGTAGACCTGGTGACTGCCGAGTCCCTCAGCCTCCATAATCGTTTTGATCGCTCCGGCCACGCGACTGCGGTCTTTGAAGTCATTGCTTAGGACAACAACCCCAAGATAGTTTGCTGGAAAGATCAGAAAAAAACGAGTAGACACGTAGCATTGTTACACACAGGGGTTATTCTTCACCAGCTGCACCAGGTTGGGTTTAAGTCCCAGCAACACATTGTCGATGTTGAATCCGTGGACCTTATACGGATATTGTTTGGCACCGGGGATCAGTGCTGCATACTCGTCGGACATGTCAATGTCGGGGTTTTTGGGAGTGTTTTCCAGCATAGGTAGAGGCAGGAGGTGTGCGAGGGCGGATTGGGATGAAAGACGAAGTCAACAAGGTGTATAGACCGGCCGCACCACTTATTTGAATTGCTCATTCTCCGGTTGAAACATCTTTCTAAGCTAATAGGGGTTAGTCGCGCTATCTCTATGTTGAAGACCCGGCACACGCAATGTTTCAATGCGATCATCACGAACTCAGGGAGATCCGTCAAACCTTTCTCGAGAAATTGGAAGTTGAACTCCCGGGTACAGTGGAACAATTCCCCGAGGCACTGCAACTTCTCCAGGGACTCCTTCCAAGGAGAGAGATCACACCGCTCCTCGCAAAATTGGCCTATGATGTGCTTAAGATACTGGACGCTGTACCTATGCTGCTCGTGAACGAACCATCGGCCCAAGTTTGAACGATGTGAACACATCCCAGTGCTGCACGACTGCGGGCCGGATTTTGCGGTGCTGAGGCATGGAACATTGATTGGATTGCTATTGCCTCCTTCTGGAGCTCTGTTGTCATTCAGCTGTGGACCTTCTTCGGAAGTTGAACACGCTGGCATTGTTGGAACTTGGCTGTGGACCTTCCTCGGAAGTTGAACATGCCGATTTGTTGGTTGGCTCCTGCATGCATTCTGCAAAGGGAAAACATATGACAAGCTCCTTGTGTACTGGTGGACACCAGGGATTTACACCTGGGGGGAGGGGACTCCTCCCGTACACCAGCATTTTATGCTGGTGGTCAGGTCCCACAGGGTTTTAACCGGTGGTCCCGCATTCAAGCAGCCAGCCAGTCCACAGCTGCTCAGCGTCTTGGCTCGATCCCCTGGAATGAGTGTGTGCTCCATTGACATCTTGTAGTTATATGTACGGCTAACCACCCGTATATTCCTACCTGTTTGTCTTCGGTAGACTCGTCGTTCATGTTGTGGACCACACGAGTATAATTTAAC
>JARGXW010001628.1:0-12410 GCA_029204085.1 Mycena sp. CBHHK59/15 | reverse complement strand
GTCATCTTCGGACTGTTTCCCAATCTTTCCTCCCGAGTTGAGGCGTTTTTGGCGACGGCTGATCCCTCGCTTGCACGAGGTGTCTCCGCGGCAGCTGATTCGCCGCCTCTGCATCTCTGGGCTCAGAATCAGATGACTTGCCTGTTTCCAGCTCGGGTAAGTCGGCGAAACTCGGTTCTAGATGTCTGATCTGATTCCGCACACACAGGCCCCCTACAGTTGACTTGACGCAGTATGAGATGTCCAGTTCTGAAGCCCAGACCTTTTTTGGCTGGGAATGGCAGAAATCGTCAACACGCTGGCTAGATGACGGTGTTTCCTCGGAAGTCTGCCATTTCCCCCAGGCAATCAAAGTCTCGGACCGCACTAAAGTCTCCCACGTTGAGCGCGTAACGGGTCTGCCATCTCAGTTCCCCATCCCAGGCGACTGCGTTTATGATCAATGTCACGCAAATTCTGAAGCTTGATCCAGGTACCACCGTTGATGCACTACTCAAAGATCAGGTAAATTTTCCACCACGTTTCAATGAATTTTTAACTGAAGTATTCAAAAGGATGTTCACTCTTGGGGCGGATCCACCGGCAGTCGTTCGAAAATCGATGCCTCTGTCCCGGGGATTTTTTTTGGCTGCACTGAACCAAAAGCACGTATCGCCTGCCGCCGTTCCAAGCCCAAGTGCTGCGGAGTTTATTCTTGTGAATCCCTTGCATCCGAGTTCACCAATGTTGAACGACGCGAGCTTGATCCGAACTCGAGAGATCGGCTAGTTGAAGCTCAGTTGCGCACGCGAGAGATCCAAGACAGTAGCCGCATGGGACAGGTTCTCTCGTACGTTCTGATTTTACTTCCGAAATGTGAGCAGAACTGAGACGCACCACAGATTTATAAAATCGATATCCGACTGGCGATGCGGTGTAGCCGACTCCACGACGAACCGAGTTTGTAGTGGTGGTAAAGCTGTACCAAAGAAACTTGCGCAGGTGATGACATTCCATTCACCTCTCTTGAAACTGTCTAAATCGTCCCCAGCGCCGTCGAAACAAAGACTATATACTTGTCTGTTCCCACCGAGATATGATTCAGTGTCCAACCGGCCATCGCACATTGGAAATCCCTGAGTATCTTGGGCACAAGCGGGCTCTGTGTTGCTGTAGACATTGGAGGACAACGGGTGACTGCGGTGGTTCACGGCGTTAGTGAGGGTTAATGAATAGTTCCATGCTTACTCACACGTGTCACAGTCGCTGGGCTCGGCCCTATCACTCTTGACTTTGGAATTAACCAGAATAACCATGCTCGTAACTTTGGGCTGTGAGCACATGCAGTATAAAATCCGTATTTCTGACTCACCGTACATGTACTACAAATGAATGAGAGTTAGTGTGGTGGATTGGTGGTGCATATCTTTTCGAAGGGTGAACCATACCCACACAGCTTGGTAATAGTAGATGCTAGTGTTGCCATCCATGGTGGTCAGGGAAAGGCCAGAAGGCATTATATGCTATCGTGTGGGTGGTGCGGCAGTAGAGACACGTTGAAGAAGATCAAAACCATTCATCAGAAATTCGAATGGTAATTGACTTGCAGCTCAATCGGTTTCCTTCAGCTAGACAAGGACAATCAATGTATATGGTATACCACCGCGACGCAAATTCAGTTTCTATGATCTATGCGAGATTGTGCAGGACAACAAACACCGTCACATTTTCTACAGTCTAAATCTGGATCGTACAGGCAGATGGGCAGGTGAAATGTTACTTACTGCGGTTTGTTATGGCCGGTATGAAGTAAGAAGGTTTCTTGCCATGACTCCCAGTCATACCTTACTGCTACCTATCAATAGAGAGGATGCGCAAAGCCGCATGCGGAGTTGGTTTGTTTTGCGTCCGACAGCCACCAGAATATTCATATCGCCCCCTAGACTGCCGCAGCAGAGCAGAAAAAAAGCCGCACAGAAAGACTTTGTGCGCCATGCAGCTTTTGCGCATCCTGTCTAATACAGCACACAAACTGCATCGGTGCAATGATATCGTTCCACATGGTCCCCCCTTCCCCCCCAAAAAAAGACAAACATTGAGTTGATGACAGTACTAGGTGCTGAAATCCAACTCCGAGTTGAGGCGCAATGCAGGGTGTCATTGTTCAAATTTAAGCGGTTAGCAGCGGCGATAACAAAATAGCAATCCATTCGAAGTGCAGGAAACAAAGGGCCCGGTACTTATCCTTTGGCAACAGAGAAACTGCAGAAAAACCCAAGGAATGCTGACTAGTTCGACCCGCGAGCGCTTGAAAATCTCGGTCCCAGTGGGGTGCAAGAAGCCGCTTGCATCAATTTACTTAAACTGTCTCCCTGGACTTACTGTAGAATTGTCATTGAACAAAGTATTGCATCAACATCCACGTATATTTCCTCCCTCAGAAGTCCTTCTGGACATGAAAAAAAAAAAAAAAAAAAAAATGCCCAGAAATTGAGCAGAACGGTTGAACCATGTATTGGATTCACTTCCGTATCCTTTGGGATCAAAAAACATATTCTAAATATTGAAGAGGCTGCGTGAACAATTGAGCTGAACGGTTGAGCCAGTCGAACATAACTGAACATAACAATAGTCTTGTTCAACATATTGGATCGAAGGTTGGAACAAATGGAGTTCTCTGTTTGAGCAGTTCGAACACATTCACGACATTGTTCAGATAACCAAGCCTCAACTTTCTTCTGAAGTGGCTGAGAACAAAGCCATTGGCCCGGAACATTCTTGGCCGTTGATTCCAAGCTCAAGTTCATAAGCTACATATTTACCGTCAACTGTTTCGACAAGGCATCTCACTCCAGGTTGAACCACTATCGACCCCTACATAAGCCTGAACCTATCCATGTCCCGACCTACCGAGTCATAGAACAAAGAGCCTGCTCAAAGTACGGGAACAACGTTATGAACTTATGCTGCCAAACAAAGTTGAACTTACAATAGTGTGCACTGCGCCCACGACTGACCGTGCGCACCTCACGTGTATGGCCGCGGTCATGTGGTTATCGTCAGTGCAGCCCAGTGACGAGCTTCACGGTGTATAGGCGAAGTCACGAAGTTCTAGTAAATCTAGCTGAAGTCACGAACTTTCACGGAATGCGATCAAACTCACGAACTTCCACAATGCTAAGCGAACTAAGCGAAATAACGAAGTGACGAAGATGGCACGGACTCGCGCTAGCAGGGCACGACACGGACCACACGCACCTCTTCCTTCGGCAGTGATTCATTGGTGAGGAGGGTCTTCTGTAGTTTATGTCGCCATTTCCGTACTTGGACTGCCTGGGGGTCCGACTCGAGTTTCGCTGGAAGGTAATCGCTCGTCAATCATCTGTCTGCAAGAATCATTGGAGCGGACTCACATGCGCCGTCGGCGACCTTCGCCTTCTTACTCACCCTCTCCTCACCCTCCACAGTCCCACCCGTCTCGTCCTCATTCTCCATACTCTTTTTCTTCGTCTTCCCGGTCGTCGCGGTCACGGCGCGTTTCCGCTTGGTCCCGGCCATGTCTTCGTCCTCTGCGGAGCGGGGTAGGTCAGGATGTGCAGCTCGGGAGGGCGGTGAACCCTGCCAGAGCTACGGATAGAGAACGCGAAGAGGAAGAAAAAGGGCGAAGGCGGCGCCGGGGAGGGAGTGAAATTAGTTGGCCAACGCCTCCCCCACTATGACATTGCCTAAAGCGGACGAATGCTGACCAATTTCGCCACTCTTCGCCGAGAGTGCCAGCGTGTCATAATGTAATGTTGGGCCTATATAAGAAATGTCACAGTGCTCGAGCGGTTGAATGACTAAGAATATCTTTACGTAAGTTGGCTTGGTGCCGGTGTTCGAACCGCGCAAGCTGTTTCCTTATCTTATTTTTCTATCCCATTCCTTTATTCCGTTTTCCCCCTTTCCATTTAGCGTATGTATAAGATGCTGTTCCTTTTCTCCTCCGTTTTCTCCTCTTCCACCACAGCGACTTTGTATCGCGCACCATAACGGTTTGACGCGTGGAACACGTCCGGGAGCCAGGGAGAGCCGAGGACGAAAGCGCGTCGCGTTGTTTGTCCGTGCTTTCTGTGCCTGGTCATTCGCGTGAACGCAGCATTCATCGTGAGTTAACACATAGTGGATCTTCTCCCCGCCATCCTTCGCATCGCAGGCCGAACATTCTATAAAATTGGGAACCAAAATCCAATTTCCCCCTCGTCTGGGCAGGTTCCGCAGACCAATTTAAACATGGCCTTTAGTTTTGCTGCCGTTGCAAATTGTCACGACGAGCGATCAATTGGGATAGGAAAACGAGTCAGAAGGGTATACAGTGTAACAAATCGCCTCGAAAACTTATCATTTCTTCAGAGGCACCTTCCTGAAATTCTTGATCCCAATAACTTTACCGCATGACCTCTCGATCTCGACACCATTACAGATCATCTCCATGATCCAGTAAAGCACGAGTTCCAAACAGTCCCCATATTCTATCATGAACCGCACCATACATACATTAAAAAAAGTCACGTAGATTAAAATACATTCAGAAATGGGGTGAAGATATCAAAAACAAGGCCATCAGAGGCAATTTTTCCGAAAATGTGTCGCTTGGCCAAGGTAGCTGCCAATGGGTCCTGTTCTGCCCCCGATGGAACATACAGATCAATGATAGAGCCTGAGTATCGGCAATCCGGAGTCGGCGCTGCAGAACGGATTCAGTGGTGAAAGTATAGAGGAATCAGTTGCACGTACATGTTGCCTCTCGGTATTCATACAGCTCCAGCAAAGATGAGCTTGATGCGGTGGAATCTCGGAGGGCTGAAGGATTTATTGCCCTAATATCAAAGCAAATAAATCATACTTACAGAACTCTAAATAGTCATTTGTCACGCTAGCCTGCTCCGAGACGGGGAGAACAGGGCCAGCAATTTGCTGGACCGAAGCGGTACGGCGCCTAAACACTACTCCTTGAGAGAACGATCTTTGGTTGGCGCGGGTAGACGGCAGTGTACTGGAAAGGGAGGGATGCAGTGGACAGAAAGTCTGGAGGCAGTAGCTGGGTATCTGCACACAGCTATTAGTTAGGTGCTTACAAGGGACTCAAAGGATTGTCGGGTCGCAACTAGAACACTGAGGTCCGCGACTTTGGAGAGATTGTTTGATGCTAGTGACCCAGCGGTACTCCTGGTGGGACCATGACCCATCCCAGCGCTGGAAGGGCCTGGAGGCTGGGAACTGACAAGGGAATGGATGCAGAAAGCAAGGTCGATGTCATTGTCAAGGCAACACGTCTCAGCACGTGACGGTTGAGTGATCCGACGTCGGCTATCGGAGGATTCGGACCGTTATGGCGCTCGTTTGATGGCCGGTGATTGCGGTACCCGGAGCTGAAATTTAGATTTTCTACACCATGTTGATTTTAGGTGTAAAACACCCGGGCTCCCAACCGCCAGCGCAATGGTCCCATCGGCAGCTCAGGTACTGTACCAGCGTGTATGTATGCAACCGTCCCCGTAAACCCGCGGGTTCGGGTTCGTGTTTTGCGGGTTAGGGTCCGGGTCGGCTCCTTTGTACCCCAACCCGTCCCCACTACCTAGCCGCAATACTCTCACACGTACCAGCCCGCAGCCCGCTCGGTAACCCTGCTGCGGCCGATGGTGATGTGCAGAGTTTTAGAAGACTGAACCTGTTAGGAGGAAGCACCCGATGGCCATGGTATTTTTTGTTAACCCAAGCCAAGTCTGCGCCGGTTAGCTCATGAGTGTACACCAAGATAAATTGTGCAGCACAATTGGCATATCTATCCAGATAAAAATAATAGAGCTTATCAAATAATTTGAATGCGAGGAACATCATTCAAGCGCACCTTTACATTTTTCTCCATCTCATCAATATTCAATGTTTTGGCAGTTGCGCAGTACCGAAATTTTGCTGCCCCCAATACATCTCTATGAAGTCAGATCTGAATAGCTAAAAATGACCGGAATGACCAAGGCTATCCATTGCCGGCGCACGTGCCTCAGAAAATGGCTCTGGGACTGCACTGGAATGTGTTCGAAAATGTAAAGCAATGCAATAAGGTCACGTGTTTTAAAATGTAAAGCAATGCAATCATCACGCCTTTCAAAATGTGACCACCGGCAACCGCGGTTCAATGAGCGTGCACTGACTAAGCATGATTGAGGTCCATTGATGGCAAAATGCCTTCAACACTCATTTTATTATATAAAACTACTTCCTCCTTCCAGTGGTGCAGACAATGTATCCTTATAACTGAAGATGGGCCAAACTACCATTTCGAAGTTAAAATAGGTCAGAAACACTCAGGAATGGTGAATACTTCAGTATTTGGTCCTGTTTTCAAGCCCTTTGCCAGCCATCCAAATGCACCTCACCCCGGCCACCACACACCTGATATGGCCTCAGAAATAGGCCCAAATATTATTTTAACCAATTCTACATGTATTCTCTTTGACAAACCTACAAAATTTATATTAATTATATGAGCGGCAACCCATTATTCAAGCTGAGGCACAATTGAAAGACATCTGTCAAAGAGAATACAAACAAAATTGAATTCTGAACAATTTATCCCAGATAACTCATATGCCAATGTTACTTGTTCAGCCTGTACGAGGTGCATCCAGTGTCGACCAAATTTTGGCAGACTGTCCAAATTGGGACACTCCTGGTGATCCCATCAAAATCCCATAGCATTGCCGGTGGCCACAAAATGTAAGGAAATGCAATAGGGTCACGCGTTTCAAAATGGAAAGGAATTCGATCAGGTCACGCGTTTCAAAATGTAAAGCACTGATTGGCCGCTGGAGAGGTCAATATTGTGTCTGAGCAGGATCTGAGTCTACACAATAACTTGATGAATGATTTAAAACTAGAGGCACAGTAGCCATTCCCAAATTGGGACAAAAGTTTGTCACGAAGTCTTGGCTGCAACCATATTTGAGGACCGGCGAATCGGGGTGGATTGGGAGAACAGCGAGCGTGTGATGGTTGACAGCGAGCTCATGTTAGATACTAGCTTTCAATTTTATTGGTTTCCTGCTAGATTGTTTCCATGTCTGGCTTCTTGAACTATCAAACTATGGTGCGCTACTTCCAGCTATGTAGGCTACAGGACTACGGAGCTACGATGCTCTGTAGACATCTATAGTTTCAGCACTCAACTATGTTGTGCTATATTTTAGGGGGGTAACGACGGTGCTACGGGCGCTACATTGGCTACGTATTGTACCCGATTTGGGAATTGCTACTGTTGCCTCAGTTTTGTATGAGACATTGAGGTGTTGCGTAAATAGCACCACAAGAAGCCCCTTTATAGATTCCCTGGAGCAAAAGTCCCAAAAGTTTTTTAAAAAAAATTACCACGAGAGAGGTCAATGTCATAAATTCACACGTAGCAGGGTCTTCACAGTCAAAATTGGGGATGAGAAATCAGATTCGCGGCTTGATGATTGAAAAAGGCCTGCCTAGTTTCTACATCACTATTAACCCAGCTGATGTTTTCAACCCACTGATCAAATTTCTGGCCGGAGATGAAATAGACTTGGATAAGATGACAGCAGATACTGTCCCGAAATACTTTGATCAGGCGAGTCTTGTAGCTAAAAATCCAGCGGTTGCGGCCAAATTCTTTAATATTTATATGAAAGCATTCATTTCAACGATTCTTGGGTACGATCCAAAGCAGGAGGATATTGAAGGTGGTATTCTTGGGGTTGTCAAGGCATACTACGGCTGCGTGGAAGCTCAGGGACGTGGAACCTTGCATTGCCATATGCTGATTTGGCTGGAAGGTGGTTTGAACCCGAACCAGATCAAGGCAAAAGCTCTCCAAGACAGAGGTAATCTTGCCTTTCAGAAACGACTGATGGATTTCCTGGATGATACCATCTCCAATTCTGTTCCTCCAGATCCTGATCCCTCTTTTGATACTGAGCTCGGTAAATTTGATCCTTGTTCAACTCGAGGTCCTACCCCCGCAGATCGGTCTCAGAATGCAACACTTTCTTGTGATAAGGATCTACACAAACTTGTCAAACGATGTCAGTATCACACACATCATCCAACCTGTTTCAAGTATTGGCGTGGCCCACCGGAACCCAAAGAATGTCGCTTTGATTTGGATGAAAGTAATATTGTTCCTGTGAGTATGATAGACCCAGAAACAGGAGAACTCACTCTCAGATGCCTGGATGGCCTGGTCAACAATTTCAACGAGACTATGTTGGAAGCAATGCGCAATAATATGGACATAAAATTCATCGGGTCTGGTCCCACTGCAAAGGCGGTTATGTATTACATTACAGATTATATCACAAAACCCAGCTTCAGACCCACGTTGCATATGCTGCACTAGAGCTTGCTGTTGGTCGTCTCGGCGAATATGATCCAGAAACAGATGAACGCACAGTGCGAGCCAAAAGATTGCTCCAGAAATGTGCCCATTCCATGATAGCAAAACAGGAACTATCAGCGCAACAAGTCGTTTCATACCTTATGGATTTTGAGGATCACTTTACAAGCCATAAATTCAACAATCTGTACTGGACTGGTTTTGAAAAGTTGATCAACGAGGAGGATCCGAGTCCTGAATGTTACCGGAAGCTTGCACCGCAAGATGTTGGGGTTGAATCAAATACCGCAAATGTCAATGAGGCTCCAGATTTTGAACCTCCAATGGCGAATGAATCACCTGCAGAGTATCCGGATGAACTAGAATATCTGGATGAGCCAGAAGTGGATCCGCAGGCAGTGGAAGGGTCTGGTAATTTGCCCGATGTAGGTGATGTCTCATCGCACATGAGCCATAGTTCCAATGAGGATGAACTGACTTTAGTCTTTGGTCCGTCGGGCCATGTTAAACCTTCAGCAAATCAAATTTCGGATTATCAGAATCGAGGCTCTCCCTTGGAAATTTTTTGTGTCTGGGACTTTGTTGCGCGTGTTGAAAAGACGTCCAAGGTGAAGGCTAAGTGCAAACATCGTTCAGATGATGGTGATGGTGAGTCAGACCCACAGAATGAACTGGACGATGCAACACAGAAAAAAATGGACAAGAGGCCACAAGCAGCAAAAATGTGACACAGCGCATGAATGGAAGGAGATGAGTTGTGGGTCAATCCAGAGTGTTTGAGAGGTGGGGTTCCACTTGCAACAAGTTGTCAAAGCCATCTAAGCAAGGCCACACATCGATGTTGGGAGTAGGAGGGAAAGAGACATTTCCCATCTTGATGGACAGGCTGATCTTTTATCGAGATGTGTCAGCCACACAAAGAACCATGTGGATACAGAACCAACGGCATATGCATTACACCGTGGCATGCTGTATAGTGGTCCATAGAGGGGTCTATTCTGAGTAGAGGTGTGGGGTCTACAAGCCTCTATAGAGAAAGTCCGGATCTATCCAGAACCATCGAGACACTGGGTGCTCTACCTAATGATGTGCCCTCTATCAGTCAGAAATACATTTGCAGATGCACCTGTGGTGCTCTGATGTGTTTTCTACCTATCTGACCTGATGGGAGTGTAATTAAGTTCCCAGGCATCACCCCTGTCCATTCCAGGGCACAGCCCTTCCCTTTATTGAAAGTTCAACCATTTTTTAGCTTAGAACTATCTTCCTCAGCTCTTGTTGATGAAGCACCCTGAGCGCACGGACCATTAAAGTGCGTGGCCCACAAATTATCTCATCTATGCACACCTATCCCACTCATGCAATGGTTAAGCATGTCCCTGCTCCACTGTCCATCATCACGGCACCCCCTACGATCGTTTGCAGTATTGCTCCCTTCTGGTGTGGAGTACCACCGTCTTTGCGTTCTACCAGAGTTTGGCAATGGTGCATTATATCTCTTGTCTCACTATTCAACCCTCAACTCTTTCATTCATATAATGCATCCATTTGTTAACAAGACCTCATGCAGCTGTGTGTGAATGGTACACCCCCCCAGCATGCTTCCCGAGGTCCAAGGACCATTCTACGCCCTCGATAAGGCTCGGCTCTTCCAGCGAGACTACCGGGATGTGGACAATAGCTTAATTGCACCAAACGAGCTGACTGCGAAGCTCACTGAAGGCACGCTGGTTCTGGTGATGATCTCATTTGCTACGTACGTCATAACCGACCAGAAGTCGGAGAGGGGGGATCCAAAGCCGGACAAGAAGGCAAGTAGATCTCATTAGTTTATTATTGATCTGACACAAGTATTACAGATCTATCATGTGCACGTCGATAAGCTCCGCATCCTTGACCCCGGCAACGGCGAGCCGTCGACTCCATCTGTCCCAACGATGCCCGAACGCCGTTGTTCCCCTTCGACACCGTCTCGGAGGAGTGCACGAGACGATGCAGCGGACGCGGCATTTGACAGTTTCGGCACCAAGTCGTCATCGCCGTCGTCATCGCCCAGCCCACCCAAAAAAACCAGGCGCCGGTAGTCAATTAATTACTCAATAATTCCTCCTACCGGGGCACTATTGCAGTGCCGGAAAACACTGTAATATATTGCAATATACATCCTGAATCCCCTCCTTCTTTTCCCTTTTTTTCCCTCTCTTTCCAACTTGATTAACACAGTTTGATGCCGCCCTCAACCGACATAGGAGTCCGGGGAAGATGAAGTGAACCACGTCTTGTGGATCAAGTTCATCACTCAGCTGAGGATCCAGCTCATCATCAGAGTCTGATTCAACGTCGGATTCAGAATCAGAAGTTCTTTTGTTCTCCGGCGGACTGAGTGTAGTTTTATCGGGGTAACATTCAGGGCTAGGATCCTCTTTGTTGATCAGGTTCTCGAAGGATGTCCAGTAAAATTTTCGGTATGAATGGCTTGTGAAGTGCTCTTCAAAGTCCAACAGGTATGAGGCAACTTGCTGCCCAGAGAGTTCTTGTTGGGACAACATGGCATACGCGCACTTTTGAAGCATCTTTTTGGCACGTGTCATTAGATCATCTTCGAGAGGATTGAATTCACCCAAGTTCAAGCATGGAAAATGCGACATGAGTCTTCAATTGAGATTTTGTGATATAATCTGTGATGTAGTACAGTATAGCTTTCGCAGATGCACCAGAGCCAATAAACTTTATGTCCATGTTACATCGAATTGCTTCAATTATATCCGGTTGAAATTATTCACCAGGCCATCGAGCCAGCGTAGACAAATCTCACCCGTTTCTGGGTCAAACGAACTTTCGGCACGGAAATTATCCTCGTGTAAATCGAAGCGGCACGTCTTAGGCTCCGGAGGTCCATGCCAATGCTTGAAGCAAGTTTTCGAGTGCCCGTGGATTTGACATTGGGAGACAAGATTGCGAAGATCTTTTTGACGCTCGGCCGAAAATGACTGTGTATCCGGTCCAACGGGTATCCCTCTGACAGAACAGGGATGATATTTGTGACTTTTAGCCTAAAAGAGTTACGATGTCATACTTAGTAAACTGACTGTTCCAATTGTGGGACCGTGTCAGTATAATATACCTCCTCCTCCTCCTCCTCCATCTGGTTCAGTAGATATATAGATTGGACCCGAGGAATGAAGTTAGGGAAGAGTTGAGTCCATTGACACGGACATGCTGCTGTTTGCGAGCTCGACGCAGCGACTGCGTGCGAACAAGCACCGCCGGATGAGGGCGCAACCTCGAGTGTACACGCATGGGGAACAAGACGGCCAAGTTTGAGCACACCTAGCAGGCTGCGAGCATCAAGCAGCGAGCTGACCGTGCGATTGCGAGTCCCCGATCTCTTCTTCACCTTTCAGGCTCGCTGGCTGACAATGTGGCTGTATCAGGAGCTGCTGGGAAGCTCCGTCACTCCTATTTTACCTACCCCCATGGCGAATAGTTTTTGACCTGCCATGCTCCCTCGTCTGTGTCCGGAATCATGGTCATGATGTTGTACAACGGTGCACTCCTGTGCCGCTAATCTGCCATCTATGGCACCTTGTCACCCCGCGCATACACACTATTTACAAGAAGCAAATTATTTGATATTAAAGCTTGTATCCGAATAATGTAATGACTGCGATGAGAAAATGGATAGGTCTAGGGAAGGGATGCACCAATGAGTGTGATTGTGAGGAAGATTTGAAGTTCGTAAATGAGTGGAAGTAAGTATATCAAAACAGAATGGGAGCTATTCCGAGCTACCCAAGTAACCTAACATGCTGGGGGCTTGTATGCGGGGTCCCAGGGGTTAATGTAGCTGCTGGGATGGACCGACAGGGACTCGTCGTCCCACGGAAGGCTGAGCTTGCGTGTAACAAAAGCAGGTGGAGCCGAAACCCTGCGACAAGACAAGCATTTGACGCTCTGCGAATTCCCGGCAGAGACAGAGCGGGGTGGAGTGTATATTGAAGAAACTCTTGCAGAAACTCGGGGAGGGCCAGCC
>JARGXW010001627.1:0-12432 GCA_029204085.1 Mycena sp. CBHHK59/15 | reverse complement strand
TCAGCTTCGATCGATTGCTCGCAGCCATGACTAATCCCACGATAGGGATAAATTCGTGGGTGAGTCCGGTGACAAGCGATGTGAGGTACGTGGGCAAGTCGTCCGCAACACCTTGGTTAACGGCATTCCCCAGGCAATTGCCTTCGCCTTGAGGTAGGCATTGACAGGGTCGGGGTTGGCCGCGAAATTCACAAACTTGCACGCCGCAAGCTGAGCCTCTGCGTTCATACGACCAACAACGGTAGCCGTGCCATAGGCGCTGACGAGTGAGTCCCACAACTCCTTTGGGGTTCCTGTTGTGTTCAATCCAAGTGATCGCGGACTGATGATGTTATTCAGGATGGTGGACTTGAGCCATTGCGAACGCATGATGTACTCCTCGAGATATGGGTTTGCCGAGTGCACTGGGGTGGAAGGTTCGGTATAGGAGAATGTAGTTCCCGCTGCTGTAGCGGCTGCAGTCGCAGTCGCTGCCGTCGCTGCAGCGGTGCGGGTAGGTCTCGGAGTCGTGCCGTCCAAATACCCAGCAAATCCTCGACCTTCAACACCGGGGAGGAACACCAAGATGAAGTCGGCAGAGTTTATCCCGTTGAACCTCTGCTCTTCAGGCAGTAGGAATTGCGAAGGGTTTGCCATGTTTAGGGGTAAGACGATGTATCGTTTCGGGCAGCAGAATAATGCGCAGTGGAATGATAGAGTATATTTGAGTCGTTGTGTATGTTCAACACACGGGGCCCATAACCTGTAGACAGAGAAATATATATGAGTTCTCAGTCGGTCACGGAAGTGGTAAACGACTCTATTGGAGTCAAGTAAGTACCTGTAGACAGAGAAATATATATGAGTTCTACAGGTAACAGGTCCGTGAGTAAGTAGGAACGGAACAGTAAATAGAACACATACCTCAGTCGGTCACGGAAGTGGTAAACGACTGAGGTACGAGTTCGTCGGAATCGGGTATATGAGTAACCTGAATAGGAGTAGTAGTTACCGATCGGGTCTCCATCCCGACACTCATGAGTGGAACAGCAGGTCCAGGTATGTTCATCTCCTTCTCATGAAGCTACCTGTAACTTATTTTGGCCAACCCCATCCTCTCACTGCTGCACGGTCCTCATTTGATTAGCAGCATGGATCCCGCCGCTTGCACCTCTCATCAGAAGCTTCTGGTTCTACCATTTTATGCGTCCAATGTAACATTTCAAGGCCTCAAATACAGGATTTAGGTCCCTTGAACATTATTATACACCGTCAAGCCACCGTCTGAGCCAGCAACAATGGATTTGCGCGGGTGGCCAGGTACCCTGTAAATTGCCTTTTCGGGAGTTCTGACTGAAATAGATTCGCCGCGCAGTTAAAATGCCACCAAAAATGGCCCAAGTGGGCTTCACTTGTTCACAGGATGCACACCTACCATTTGTGGCCCTCGGGCGCTTAGGACAGCCCTCGACAGATCTACTAATGGCCTAAAACCCTTAAGGTGGCCAGGATCCCAGTGCCTGATAGTAAGCTACTTGTTTACATTTTGAAACCACCTCTGTCTAAATACAAGACTTATATATGGCCGAAGCCAACCTCGGTGGAACGTAGGTAGTAGAACCTCAGTTTGTTGTATGAACTGCTTACTATTTGAGACCAGGTACCTGGCCACCCAAGCATTGGTGCCTCATCCGTCATCGTTGCAGACAGTCATTCCAGTCCCAACTATATCAGAACGAAGGCATGCTTCCTAGGAAGGATTCAAGACCCTAAGTTCCCAGATATCCCAACATTTGAGTTCGCAGTGAATTTCTTTTGCGCGGCAGTACAACATGGCCAAATAACAGGCTAGTTGGCCACTCCGCTAAATAATGGCCTGAGCTCTCAAATGGCCACCACTTGCACTCTAAATCATAGAGGGAGATAGTATTGACTATCTCACACAGTTGTGGTGTATATATGAGGCATACGAAAGGTCAGAAAATCTGGTTCCGACCGATGTAAAACCCCAAAATCGGGGTCGTGAAATGAACGAGCATCCTACAAGTAGAAGAAACACCTAGATGGGCCAAATTAAAATCCAGGCTGCTTAATGGGAAGTATTGGGACGTACCTGAGCACCCAACTCTATTCCAAGATGCTGGTAGCGCCTCCAAAAAATCTGACTGTTTGTGAGACCAAAATTGGGTGGTTTGAGATAATGGCCTGCAGAGCTATCAGAGGTGAATGGATAAAATCTCGAAATACCTCTCAGAATGAAGGATTGGATAGTAAAAAGTACTCTGTAAGGTTTCAGACTGATAGCATGGCAGTATTGTGTACCACGACGGTGGCCAGCATGGCTGACCCAAAAAAGCAGTCATGCTTTCCTGAGTGCGTCAAGGAGAGTAGTGGGGGCCATTGCCATCCAGGAGCATTACAGACAGAGGCCCCATGCCAGGGGATCAGAACGAGCCCCAAAAGTCGTGGATCAACGAAGAAATGGTGGAGAAATGGCCATGGCAAGTGAGGCGAGCGGTCTGATGGCAAGAAATTGATGTTCCCACGCCTCGGATTCCAATCCGCGATGCCCTGACTTTCGATCAACCCATCACTTTTGGCTGAAATTTGGTCTGAACCTTCGTTGGTGGTCGTACTCTGTTCATATATTATGCCCAGTCATAATTATCAAACCCTGGCCTTCTGGCTCTCAAGTGGTCAACTAGGTAGGGTGGCCAGATACCTGGTCCCAAATAGTATTTGTCAGACCCAGGCTATCCATCAAACATGTCAAGCATAGTTGACTCAAATACAAGGGCGATACGTGACAGTAATATATCCTGCAAATACATATCCATGGCCACCAGACAGTCCCAGATAAACAACAAAGAGCTGAACCTTCTACCGCCCACAGTTGATTTTTAAAAAAAAGCAGAGGAACCACCTGGTATATGGCGCTCTTGAAGGTAGAATCTGGGTGGGAGGTGTGTGCTGAGTATGGTGTGGCAGGCAGACAGGCATGGGGAGGAGGATGGAAGATAGTGGTGAGAGGTGAAGAAAACTGGCAATTACGTAGCCGAAGATATATACGTGTTGCTTAGCTGTATTTGGTCGACATCAGACCTTCTCATGACCGCGTTCCCACTCCTAGCTCCTCTGTCAGGTTTGGAACAAGCCTGTCTCCAGTCCGGCAAGCTGGACAATCTCGGAGAGAGGCTTGCACCAAACTGCAAAAAAATAGGGGATGTCTTCTATGACTCACCACGCTACCATTTCAACCCCGATTCCCCCAGTTTGTGTGTAATATCTGTTTGTTAGATGTAGGCCTCCCTGCATAGAGTCTTAGTTTTGAAATATAAGATGAATGGACTCCCGTGGACTCCATTCTTCATCGACAACTTCTAATTCAGATCTGAAGCAAACAAAAAAATATTCTCATGGAAATATATTGATTCTATGGGCTCGATAGAAAGGTAGTATCTTGAGGAACAGATTGTACACAAAAGGTTAACCAGATACTTGCCTGTGGTGTCCACAAAACACGCTTTCGACCTTCACGACCCAATTGGGAGGTGTGACAAGATGTGTACAAAGTGTGACATTTTTATCTCAAGAGTTACTTTTGCACCCCACACACTGGTTGAACATTTCAAGTTTTGCACTGAAAATTTTGGTGAAAAATGTTTTGAATTTTACAGTAATTTTTCGCCAAAAAAGTAGGTGAAAAACTTGAAACATTTTGGTGACCTTTTTGAACCTTGTGAAAAATTTCTGAAAAAGTGCTGAAAAAGCTTTGAAGTTCAAAAAATTCATGAAGAAGTTACAAGTTTTTCACTTGGTTTTTCACTGAAAAATTGCTGTAAAATTCAAAACATTTTTCACTAGTTTTTTCACCAAAAAACTTGAAATGTTCAACCAGTGACAGGAGCTGGAAGTCATCCGGAGTGTAAAAAGCCATTTTACAACATTGGCTAGTGCAGAAATATGAAGAACAAATTTTCGGCAATCTATACCACATTTCAAGAAACATACTGTTTTTGATGACTAATCACGGCCAGATTTCTCAATCACTCGTATTGGAGCTGGAAGCCCCAGTATAGCACCTATGCACATTAAACAATGCACTACCAGTACAGAAAGAAATCATTACAGAGAACTGTCTGGTCAGAAATTTTAATTTTGCTGAAAGAATAGTTTGGTGAGCAATTTTGCATTTAGACAACATTTGCAAGAAGCACGACTTGGGGCGGGTTTCCTTGGGACAACATGTACTTTGGGGAGATTTTGAGTCAGCAAAAACATTTTCGTACTTATTATATACGAATCATCAATCGTGGACAAGAGATTTGACACTGTATCTGAGGCAGGAGGACATGCTGAATGCATCCCCATTTTTGTGGACTTTGGTTCAAGCTAGGTTCGGAGCAAGCCTGTCTCCGGTCCAGCGAGCCGGACAATCTCGGAGAGAGGCTTGGTCCAAACTCCTGAAAACAAGGCATGTGTTCTGGGACGGTCCTATTCCCTTGGTATAAACAGTTTTTTTGCTCATTCAATACTGCCCCATATGCCTAGCTATTCAGTTTCACAATAAATGCCGGTGTTTCCCTTCTACATTCAAACTTTGAGCGACAACTTGTGAGATCAATTCCTCGCAAACCAAATACATTTTTCTCGAAATCCTTGAGTTTTATAGGCTCGCTTGGACCGGAAGATTATTTCGAGAAGGTCTCCCAGCAAGAATTGAGTTGAGAACTTCTTCTATCATCCAGAAAACACGCTTCAAGTTTTGCGGCCGTATAGGGCAGTATGACATGACACGTCTAATTAGTGACTAAGCGCGACTTTTTGCGCCGAAAATCATCGTTTCTGATGCACTTGTGCTTGCCCCACTCTTCCACCCAAACTCCTTATCACTGCTGTTATTGTTTCCACTCTGGCTACTCTCCAGTATGACAACGACTACTGGCGGTCCATTTTCCCCAAGGATCAAGTGCGGTACACACGACAAACGGGACCTCCTTGTCAGTAAAACTTTGAAGCCGGTGAAGCTGCCTATACATGGGGCGAAACTCCTCGCCCCATTCGTCGATGCAGTGGGCTTCATTGACGATCAGGGCATTTACGCAGGCCCGAAATTTTGCATCCATCCACGGTCTCCCAAAACAGTCAGAAAGCAGCATTTCGGGAGATAGACGAGCTGGGCACTCTTCTCGGCCTTCCTCCATACGGTGGGGTCACTCATATTGTCCTCATTGATTAAAAGTGCGTTGATCCCTTTTTCACCGGCCTGCCACTTGACCTGTGAAGCGGCGGAAGCAGATTTTAGTATCATGGCAAATCTTTCGAATATGGGTGTACCTGGTCTGCCTCTAGTGCTTTTAAAGGGCAGATAATGATTGTAGCTTTCCTCTTCCCTGCTAGGACAGCAACCACTTCGAAAATGAGGCTTTTTCGGTAGCCTGTCCCAGCAAGAAAGATGGAGTCATAGCCGCGCAAAATCCGAATTATGAGATGGATCTGCCAGTCATCCGGCATGTAGGTCAGCTTTAGCTTGTCAATAACCATCTTCCGAGTCTCTTCAACTGTATGTTTCATTCCTTGATGCCCTGTAGACGTGTCAAGCGTGGAGGTATGTGCTGTCGAGGAGTCCCAGGTGAGCGCGGTGGAATGGGTGAAAACAGGCGACGGTGTGGTGTATGAGGTGTCTGAGGCATGGATGTAGATTTACTTGACATGTTTTAGCCCAGAGCAATGTATAATAACATGGTGGAAAATGGAGGAAGCGGCAGGGACGCGACGTGTTGATGACAAATCACACCAAATTTGGTCATTTTCCGTCCTGACCTAGCACATGCAGCTCCGCTCATATTAACCCAAGCTAAAGCCCTGGCGGCATTAAAAACGTACTCACTAGATTCTGTCTCCTCAGAGTTCTTTTATACCTAGTGGAAATGTCTCTATGCGTGCACTTATATCCCGATGCTTTGCATGAAAGGCCCACATTGGCCGCAGATTTGCGGCACTATTCAGAACCCAAACAGAAATCTGAGTAGAGCAAATCATTTTCGCACTTCCTATGTACAATCTATCTTGAAACTCCGAAGCGCTTGACGCGCTAACTGAGGCGAGAGGACGTGCAGAACACATTGCCCTTTTTCGCGATCTTGGCACAACCCCCTTCTCAGAATTCCCTGCGAAGCACGTGAATATCATGTGAACTGAGAAGGCAGCTTGATCTGAACCTAGGTTCAAGCCAGGTTCCTACCCAGCCGCAGTTTCAAGGTTCATAAGACAGAGTAGTGGTATTTTAATCAAGATCTCAGGTGCTGTGACATTTTGATGTGACTAAAGAAACGTGATGTTATAGAGTGACAAAGTTGGGATGAAGCAGCTGGAAGAAAATATATACAAACAACATAGCCACAACTTTGCGAAATCCCACAGAAAGTCATTGCCATCCCTTCCTCATAGAAAATAAAATGTAATTGGGGGTCAAGGATACCTATGGAATTCACATCAGCTCCATAAAAAATTCGCGGGTCCCAATCTAACCTTTGCTAGGCTTGTTGTACCGAAAACACGCTGAAACCGTGATTTTCTGCTGACACTGCCGAAAAAGGCTACAATAAAATAAGAAAACTACACACAGGCACTCATGCAGCCATATGTAAAGTGCTTGCCCCTGAAAAGAATCTTACTTTTATATGAGGGAGCCCAGAATGATTTTGATACATGATTTCGCGAAGTTGTGGCTATGTTGTTTGTATGTATTTTCTTCCAGCCGCTTCATCCCAACTTTGTCACTCTATAACATCATGATTCTTTCATCACACATCAAAATGTCATGGTGCCTGAGATCTCGATTAAAATACCGCTACTCTGTCTTATGAACCTCGAAACCGCGGCTGGGTAGGAACCTGGGTTCAAGCCCCTTCCCAGAATGCGCTGCGAAGCACATGAAAGTCATGCTTTTCCATTCGGCACGTGAGAAGGCGGCTTGTTCCGAACCTACTCCTCTGTGACCCCAGTCCGGAAATCTCAGGTGCTAATCATGAAGTAAACTTGGGCAAAAGCCAGTGCTTTCTACATATTGACAGAACCGACCTCTCCGAGGAAACACTGCGAAACACTCATGTCACTGTCTACCTGTGAGCGCCCCCTGAAGTGCCAGCCACGGGTTGTCTGGGAAAAACGCGTGATTTTGGCCTCAAAAATTTTATGTTTTGGGCAGTTTCTGGCCTGAAAAAGCAGCGGGAGAGGCAGCCACGGCACCCCAGAACAGCATTTGCTACATTTGGTGTGTTGCGCAATCATGTATGAGTCACATTTTTTTTGTGAATCATACCAATCGACTATGGATTCGTCTATTTACTACTCTCGTTCTGATTTCGTCTTGAACTATGGCTCTTCCTGTTTTACCAGATACGAACCAACTGCGAGCAGGATTGGAATCGTTCAGGACATCTATTGCCGAACGTCTCTCGGAGACCCTGCCTCTGACTTTTGAACAAGCTTTTGCCGGCGTGGACTATGGAAAGAAAGGAGAGGATTTCATGGTCGCGTTGCCTCGATTCCGAGTACCTGGGAAGGTAGCAGAGATTGCGGCAACGATTATTGAAGGCGTGAGTCCTCTTTTCAGTCCCGACATCCTGCTCCTAAACAAAATTTCAATACAGTTCCAACCGGATGAATGGATTGAGTCCATCATTTTCGACAGATCCTTCCTTCGCTTCCGAGTCAATACCACGAACATGATTTGCAAAGTTCTCAACCAAGTGGACCCTCTCAGCCATTCTACGCCTCTGGACAGCTCAAGTACAGCTCCAACAATTCTGGGAAGGGCAAAAAAGTCATCATCGAGTACTCCTCACCTAACATCATCAAAGAGTTCCACCTTGGCCACCTGCAGAGCACCGTCATTGGTGCCTTTCTCGCTAACCTGTACAAAGCATGTGGATGGGAGGTTATCTTGATGAACTACCTCGGCGACTGGGGAACTCAGGTTAAGCTGTCTCCTTGTCGTTATCCTCCTAGCTTATTATCCTCACAATCCTCACCCTCAGTTCAGTCTGGTCGCCACGGGCTACGAGAAATATGGCTCCCAAGAAGAGTACAACAATGACCCGCTCATGCACCTGTACAACGTCTACATCAAAGTCACCCGAGATGTCGAGGCTGACCCAAAGGTCAAAGTCAAGGCCACGAGCTGGTTCAAGAGAATGGAGGATAAGGAGGCGCTCAAGAAATAGCACGGCTGGCGAGAGACGAGCCTGAAGAAGTACCAGGAAGCGTACAATTGGCTCAACATCAAGTTTGAAGTGTATACCGGCGAGAGCAATGTCAACAAGGAGTCGATGGAGAAGGCCCTTGGGCAGCTTGAGCACATGGGGCTCATCTCGGACAGGGAGGGCGCCAGGGAGGTCGATCTGAAAAAGTGGAATCTGATGGCGCCGATCGTTCGCAAGTTGGGTGCGTGATCTCAGCCTCCTACCCTAACTGTCGCTGATGGCTACTACCCAGATGGAACCTCTACGTACATAATCTGTGACATTGGCGGAGCCATCGAGCGCTATGAGCAATATAAATTCGACAAAATGATCTACGTCGTCGGCTCTGCACAAGACTTTCACCTCACCCAATTCTTCAAAGTCCTCGAACTCATGGGCTTCCCCTGGGCCAAGAACCTCCTGCACATCCACTACAGGATGGTTCAGGGAATGAGCACCCGCAAGGGGACCGCGGTGTTCCTTGACCGGATCATCAAGAAGGCGGGCGACATGATGCACGAGCAGATGAAGAAGAACGAGGATAAGTATGCGGCCGTTGAGGATCTGGAGACGATGAGTTTGGAGATTGCGATTACGGGCATTAAGATTCAAGATATGGCTGCTAAACAGTTCGTTTCTCCTTTCCTCGCTTTCTCTTTCCGACTTTGTTGCTAACTACCTATACGATTCCTCCAGGATCAATGACTACACATTTAATTGGGACCGTATGTTGTCCTTCAAAGGCGATACCGGGGCCTACCTCCAATACGCCCACGCCCAGCTCGCCTCTATCGGGCGCAAAAACCCGCACCTCCTGCCCCTCCCTCCCGCATCCCAAATTGCCATGCACACCCTCGCTCAATACCCACGCACATGCGAGATCACATTCCTTCTGGGCACCTACCCAGATGTTGTCGAAGTCGCTCTGAAGACACACGAGCCCAGGGGGTGGTGACATTTGCATTCAGGCTGGTGCATGTGATTTTGACGGGGTGGGATAGTGTTATTGTTAAGGGTGAAGAGGATGTGCAGAAGGCGAGGGCGAAGATGTATCTTTATGACTGTGCAAGGGAGGTGTTGGCAGCTGCTATGCGGTTGTTGAGTGTCAGGCCTTTGGAGAGGATGTGAACACGAGGGGTGGTGGCCATGGCGAAGGGGGAGGGCACGTAATGAATCTGCTTTTTGAGTTGTTCCTATTGAATAGAATGGATACTTGTTCATTTTCCTACAATTGTTACTGTTCCTCTGCCTATCGTCCGAGTCTCAGTATCTCTTTTCCATGAGTCTGCTAAACCGCCTTCAATGGCTGGAACAACAGGTCGCCGGTACTTAGTCCTAACACTGTCCCTCAAGGCCTTCCGCTCACGTCTGATCAGTGTTTGTCCTAAAGCCCTTAAAACCGGTTTTCAGGAGCTTGAAGGTCTTTGAAGGTTTAAGCCCTTAAAACTATTTTCCCACGTCTTTTGGGCAATCACACTTTACATTCTTGTTGCAACCTGAATGCATTTTAAGCCTGGTACTCATCATCAGAGTCAATCTCTATGGCCCTGTCATCAAATGGAATATTGTCCTCCTCTTGCTCTGCTAAAGGCTGCATGAGTAATTTCTCTTCCATGACCTTCTTTGAAGCTTTCTGAGTGCATAGGTTTTCCACTTCACCAAACAGCATGGCAAGCGTAATTGGTGTCTATGTGGAAGTTGAGAGGTGTCTTGTCATCAATCAAGTTATGTAATCAAGTCACATAATACAGACACGTGATATTTTAAGGCCTTTAAAAGGGGAGGTGCTCAGCTGAAAATCTTGAAGGCCTTCCTATAGGCCTTCAAAAGGCTTCAAGACTTTAAGCTTAAACCTTTGGGTGAACACTGCGTCTGATACATCATACAACACAAATCAACAAGCTTCACCAATGTCCCAGCGAAGCGAGAACGATCATCTACTATAAGTTCTGTTGGAAGGGATGGGAAGAAGAGGAAGGAGAAATTAGTAGTACTTATTATTCTATATTCGGATAAGGATTCTGGCCAAACGCTGGCGGCCAATTCAACCAGAAGCTCGACTCAAACGATTCACAAGTGTCGTATGCCATGTAGTGCTGCCATTTCCCGAACGAAGAACTCTCCGAGAATCGGGACTACCGAACTGAGGGTGACGATTGTATGTCGTTTCTTCATTCCCGTCGTCCTTGTGGGTCCATTTCGATAAGGACAACGGTGCATACGTACCGTGTATTTATTGTTTCCGAATGCCAGAAGTGGATAATTGTCAAGCACCACAGGCGCACCCGTGTGCAGCCTTAGAGCCTGCTAGCAGGCATAGAAGGGTGTGTTTGTGTGCTTTGCTTGCCAATGTATATCAATTCACGTTGTCCGATATTTTTTTAAGCGCAACCAGCGGAGGGCGAGGTTATTCATCAAACAGTCAGTTTGCCTTCGTTTACATCTCTTGCATAATTCTCTGAAACGGTTGTGATATGGTTCTGTGCTGTTGAAACGAATGGTCGCACTTTGTACGTCCTTGTGTTCTTCGTACTCAATCGTGTCCTTATCTCGATTTTAGGGAGGAATTGGATGTAATCTTCGAGATTTGAGCGTTTATCTGTCCGCGTACGCACCACCTGAATTCATGAAGCGCGCAGGATCGTCACCCAGTTAGGGCATCGCTCATCAAACACCAAGAGGACGCCACAGCTTAGTGCTAGCCGTGGGGAGTAGAATATCTTTGGACTTGTCTCTGGTTCGTCAATGTCTGTCGAATGTGTCGTCCAATTTGAAATCGCTTTTGTCAATTGGGTTGAAGTCGCGGCACCCGCCGACAAGCAGGATACTATTACACAGCTACTTTACTGCAGTTGGTCGGCTCAAAGCAGTCCTGGTCAACGGAACGGGTTCCACGAGCCCGAGAGTATTGGCGCGTACTGTGTTGGCGCGTCGTGGGCATAAGGATTTTCCGTGTTGGGCTGGGGATCCCGTTCATGTTGGCCTAGGACCCAAGTACTTTATAGAGATTGAACGTACTGGAAGGTTACGTTCCCTATGAGACGCATCAGAAGGAGCGTTGAATATGTATGGTTGGTATCCTCACCATTTGGTTCCGCTTGGGGCAGTCGGGGCTGGAAAGACGATTCATCAACGCGTTGAAGTCAATAGACAGCATCAGCTAAACTGACGAATGTACGGATCAGGGTGTTTCCAAGCCGCCAATTTGGCTTCCGCCTGCTCAAATATCATAGCCAGCTCCCTTGGATCCTTCACGTTGCTAACGAGCCAGTCATGAGCAGCGCACGACGTGGAACGAGGCTTGACACACCGATTGTGCTCAAACTCTGCCCGGATCTGCATGGCCTTCGCGCGCCAAACATCACGGCGAATCGTCCAGTCAAGGGAATTCTTGAGGCGGCGTTTGTAGAGCGACTGCACGTACTGCCTGTGCACAGTAGCAAAGGTGCTTGTGGACGACATAGAAGGTGTTTGCGCAGGTTGTCCAGCAGCCTTAATCTTTTATACCATCTTCCTCCTTAGTGGCCGGGTCCGCGACGAGTCAATGGACCCTCACTCAACTCTATCCCAGTTCAACCAGCGGCGTGCTCCTAAGGTCGGCCCAATCTCTCACAAGTATATGGATGTCCAGCAGTCCAAGCCTACCCTCGACTCCTTTGCGAAACGGCCGCCAGCGTCGCGCAAGTCGTCCCCTAGTCCGGCTGTTCTCATTCGCCGTCCAATCGCGACAAATTCTCGTGTCAAACAAGATGAGAAGTACCGCAAGGACATGCATCTTGCATTTGTCAACAATGCTCTGCTTCAAAAGGCGAATGTAAGCCCGATCGTGACCAGCCTTGAACGTCTTCTCAATTCGAACCAGGGGACGAGCGAGCCGTTCGACGAACTGGTGAATCAATTTAGTGCAAAGGCCGCCCCTCAGCCAGCCCAATTACGACTCTGGATCTCAGCACTTTCGCATGTGGTCTCGCGACTTGAACGAATACATGCGTCTCTCGTGGCAAGCTATTGTGAACATGCCATGGACAACTATGGATGGCGCTACCGTGAAATCGTATACCGTTTTCATCGGCATGCTTCTCAGTGCACGACCTGAATACCTCTCACTCGTACTTGGGAAAATCACCCACGGATTTACATACCGTAGGTTCCATGAACGTCCGATGCTCACATCTGAACTTTTGAGTCTAGAATCTGGTATCCAAGC